>ML304256.1:0-57954 GCA_005239505.1 Nicotiana paniculata
TCTTATATTCTAAGAATGTGAATATTTTTGTTGTTTTTAATTTTCTTAAATAGAACTTATTAAAAGTAAGATAAAAATTTAAAATATTAATATTAGATATAACATTAATATTTTTAGCAAAAAAAAATAGTATAGAATTTTGGTGTGGTCAAAAATAGTTGTTCACAATAGTTGTATCCCTAGCCAATTCCCCGACCTTAGAATTGAATCCTTTTTTGTATCCGCCTAGGTAACGGTCACGACCCTAGTGCCTTTATCAATATTATAAAACAACAACAAAACCAAAGTTAGTCATTAATCAACTTACAAACAATAGAATACACTTAGTATAGTTCAACACTAACAAATGATTAGAAGTGCAATTGGAAACGCTCAACCCTTCTAGATCACTTATACACTCACTCCCATTTATAGGCTCCATGTGGATTGGATCCCGATCATTCGGGTAAAAGCTACACGATCCTTACCTTCATACTTATATAGTAGTGTGGGTGAGGCGTCGTCATTTTTTGGCGTCGTTACCGGGGAGCTTTAACGGTGTGAATATATTGTGACTAGAAACGTAGTGTGTTTTTCTTTCCTTCTATTTTTAACTTCGTTATGGTTTTGTTTACTTAGGTACTATGGCCGATCCGCTAGGAAATGTGATTCTGGGGGAGGAGGTTTATGACAATCAAGAAGATGAAATTAATCAAATTCCTCCACAAAGAAGAGGACGACAGGCCAATATACAGGATGATATCCCAGACCCTCCCCCACCTCCAGCTCCTAGAGCTGCTCCTCGGGTCCTTCCAAACGAGGGGTATGCTAGTGCAATAGTCCCACCAAGGATTCGAGCAGGGAACTTCCAAATCACAAATGTTATGCTCACTCTCCTAGAGAAAAGAGGATACTTCACCGGAGCCGCCCACCAGAATACCTATAAGCATCTCAAAGGCTTTGTTGATACATGTTGGGGGAGTAAGCAAACTAGTGTGTCTGAGGACGCATAACGGTTATGGTTGTTCCCATTCCCACTTAGGGGAAAGGCATTGGATTGGCTTGTGCGTCTCCCAAACCATTCCATATCTACTTGGGACGAGCTCGCAGATAAATTTATTGCAAAGTTCTTTTCCCCAAGCCACATGGCAGCCCTTCGAGATGAGATTTTGGCATTCAAACAAGAGCCAAACGAGCCACTACATGAAATATGGGAACGCTATAGAACCATAGTCAAGGAGTGCCCTAACAATGAAATGACCGAGGCTATGATACAAGAAACATTCTACCGGGGAATCAACACGGTAAATCAATGTGTGGTCAACCAATTGGCCAGTGGTAATTTTATGAAGTTGACATACCCGGAGGCATGTGAGATTCTTGATGAAATGGCCGACACATCTTCGGCTTGGCAAAGTAGAGCAAATGTGTCCCAAGGGGAAACTAGTGTGAATAGTCTCCACAAGGAACTCCAAGAACAAGGGCAAGCAATTACCGAGCTCACAACAACCATGAACCAACTTTCTAAAGCCCAACTCCAATAATTTCAAGGGCCGAAGCAAGTAAATGCTATGGAAGGAGTTCATATGCAAGGAAACCAAAGGAGACCTCGGGGGAATGTTAGGCAAAACCATGGTGATCAAGGTGATCAAGGGCCGAGTGTTCATGAACAAGATGAAAGTTATAATGACCAAGATGAGGATGTTATGTATGAAAACAACTACCAAGGGCAAGGTAATACGCAAAACTGGGGGAACCAAAGGCCACGAAACTGGAACAATAACAATGCTAGAAATTGGAGCAATACCAATGATCGTCAATGGAACAACAATAATGACCGACAATGGGGGGACAATAATGAAGGGAATTGGAATGGAAGAAATAACAACAACAATTGGGGAGGTGAAGGTAATCGGGGGTCGGTTTTTCAAAGGCCCCCGATATACCAATAACCAAGCAACCCCCTTCCATATCAATCTCATGGGCAAAGTTCTTCAAGCTCGGAAATGAGTCGGATAGAAAACATGTTCAAACATATGATGGAGAGAAATGCAGAATTCGATGCCCAGATATCCTCTCACACTACTTCTATCCGAAATCTTGAAGTACAAATGGTCCAGATTTCACATGCTTTAAACACACCCCTGAAGGGTGCACTACCGAGTGATACAGTGGTGAACCCCAAGGGTGTGAACAACAACAACACCGGTCATGCTATGGCGGTAACTACTCGGAGTGTAAAAGGTGGTGAATCAAGTACTTCGGGGCCAAAGAATGTTGTTGTTGATGATTAAGTTGTACCTCAATATGAGCTACCAATTGATGCGAAACAAGCAATGGATGAGCCAATTGAAGGTGGGGTAAGAATTGACATTCATGACAATGGGGAAGATTTGGGTAGAAATGTGAACCCGTCTAGGGAGCACATAATTGACATGCCGGAACCGGTGGCCCCAAAAGCACCATTGCCTAGGCCACCTCCTCCCTATCCTCATAGATTGGAAAAATAGAAGCAAGAGACCCAGTTTAAAAAGTTCTTTGATATGATGAAGAGTCTTACCATAAATGTTTCCTTGGTTGAGGCCTTGGAGAAAATGCCAGGTTACGCTAAGTTCATGAAGGAATTGGTGATTAAAAAATGATCCATGGAGTGTGAGACCATTAATATGACTCACCAAGTGAGTGTTATTGTTCACTCCATGGCACCAAAACTTGAAGATCCGGGTGCCTTCACTATTCCTTGCACAATTGGGAGTGCAGACTTTGCAAAAGCCCTATGTGATCTTGGGGCAAGCATAAATTTGATGCCATATTCTGTGTTCAAGACCTTGGGGATCGGACAACCTAGGGCGACCTCTATGCGTTTGCAAATGGCGGACCGATCAATGAAGAGGCCCCTAGGTATTATTGATGATGTCTTAGTGAGAGTGGACAAATTCATATTGCCAGCAGATTTTGTTATCCTCGACTGTGAGGTTGATTTTGAGGTCCCTATTATCTTAGGGAGGCCTTTCCTTTATACCGGGAAGGCCTTGGTCGATGTTGAAGCTGGGGAATTTACATTCATAGTTGGTGATGAAAAAGTGGTCATCCATGTGTGCAAATCTATGAAGCAGCCCAACAACACTGAAGTTTGCTCTTTTATGGACCTCGTGTCTGAGGTTATTATTGACGATGCCAGTGTTATGATCCATGTTGATGATCCTGTGGAGTTAGCCTTGTTGAATCACGAGGACTCAGCAGTGGATGGTGTGCTTGAGAGCACCCATGCCCTTCAATTCATGGGGTCTTATTCTTATGCTTCCAGAAAATTGTCATTGGACTTGGAGAACAGGAAGACCCCACCAACAAAGCCATCCATTGAAGAACCTCCGAATCTGGAGTTGAAGCCACTTCCTTCCCACTTCAGGTATGAATACCTTGGTCCCTCTTGTACTTTACCAGTTATTATTTCCTCTTGCCTAACCCAATTGTAGGATGACTCAACTTTAAATGTGCTAAGGAGGAGGAAGAAAGTAATCGGTTGGACCTTGGCTGATATTCAGGGTATTAGCCCCACCTTTTGCATGCATAAGATCATATTGTAGGATGGATCCAAACCCTCCGTTGAACATCAAAGAAGACTCAATGAAGCTATGCAAGATGTGGTGAAAAAGGAGATCATAAAATGGCTTGATGCAGGTGTGGTCTATCCAATTTCGGATAGTGCTTGGACTTCTCCGGTCCAATGCGTTTCGAAAAAGGGTGGAATGACAGTGATAAAAAATGATAAAAATGAACTCATTCCTACAAGAATAGTTACCGGATGGAGGGTGTGCATGGACTACCGCAAGCTCAACATGGTAACCCGCAAAGACCATTTTCCTTTACCATTCTTGGATCAAATGTTGGATAGGCTCGCAGGTCGAGCCTTTTATTGTTTCCTTGACGGTTATTCTGGATATAATCAAATTTTGATAGCCCTGGAGGATCAAGAGAAGACCACCTTCACTTGCCCATATGGCACTTTTGCCTTTGCTCGAATGCCATTCGGACTCTGTAATGCCCCAGCCACTTTCCAAAGATGTATGATGGCAATCATCACCGACGTGGTGGAGGACTTTCTAGAAGTATTTATGGACGACTTTAGTGTCGTCGGGGATTCTTTCGACAAATGCTTGAGTCATCTTGATAGAGTCCTTGCTCGGTGTGAAGAAACGAATTGGTCTTCAATTGGGAAAAATGCCACTTTATGGTGGAGGAAGGAATCGTTTTGGGCCATAAGATTTCAAAGAATGGCATTGAGGTTTATAAGGCAAATATCGAGGTTATTTCAAAATTTCCACCACCTATTTCAGTGAGAGGAGTCCGTAGCTTTCTTGGCCATGCCGATTTCTACCGGCGGTTTATCAAAGATTTCTCTAAGGTGGTGAATCCATTATGCAAGGTGTTAGAGAAGGATGCCAAATTTAGTTTTTATGAGCATTGTATGCAAGATTTTGAACTCTTAAAACACAATCTCACTACCACTCCCATTATCACGGTGCCGGATTGGAGTGCACCATTTGAGCATATGTGATGTAAGCGATGTTGTTGTGGGTGATGTGCTCGGGAAAAGGGTGAACAAAGTGTTTCATCCAATCTACTATGCTATCAAGACAATGAATTCTGCTCAAATGAACTACACAGTCACAGAAAAGGAGCTTCTAGCTATACTCTTTGCCATGGAAAAATTTTGCGCTTATTTGATGGGTGCCAAAGCCATAGTTCACACTGATCATGCAGCACTCCGGTACCTTATGACCAAGAAGGATTCCAAGGCAAGACTTATGAGATGGGTTTTGTTATTACAAGAGTTTAATTTAGAGATAGTGGACCGAAGAGGGAGTGAGAATCAAGTAGCTGATCATTTGTCCCGGTTGGAGGAGCAAGGACGTCCTTGTGACGGACTTGTGATCAATGATAGTTTCCCAGATGAACAACTCCTTTCAATGTCAATGAGAGAAATGCCATTTGCAGATATTGCTAATTTCCTCGTCACCAGAGTTGTCCCTTGTGAGCTCTCTTCTAACCAAAGGAAGAAGCTTCGAAGGGATATCTTGGATTTCTATTAGGACGAGCCTTATTTATACAAGATTTGCACCGATGGGGTTTTCCGGCGATGTGTACCGGAGGAAGATATAATAGCTATCCTTGATTCTTGCCACTCCTCGCCGTATGGTGGTCATCACAGAGGGGTGCAAACTGCTTCTAAAGTGCTTAGTTGTGGGTTCTTTTAGCCCACTTTGAATAATGATGATAGTGACCTAGTGAAGAGGTGTGATGAATGCCAAAGAGTCGGGGGAATTTCCAAAAAGGATGAGATGCCTTTAAATTCGATTCTTGAGGTAGATATCTTTGATGTTTGGGGCACTGAATTCATGGAGCCATTCGTGAGTTCATGTGGGAACATGTATATATTGGTTGTGGTTGATTATGTGTCAAAATGGGTGGAGGCCATAGCCTTACCAAACAATGAGGCACGGAGTGTGATAGCCTTTCTCAAGAAGAATATCCTTACTAGGTTTGGCACTCTACAAGCCATCATCAGTGACAGGGGGTCACATTTTTTCAACAAAGCCTTTGACTCCTTGCTTTCTAAGTATGGGTTCAATCATAAAGTCACTACCCCGTACCACCCTCAGGCTAGTTGCCAAGTTGAAGTGTCCAACAGAGAGATAAAGAGTATATTATCCAAAACAGTCAATGCCAATAGGACCGACTGGGCTAAGAAATTAGATGATGCTCTTTGGGCTTACCGGACCGCCTACAAGACCCCAATTGGGATGTCCCTATATCGCTTGATTTTTGGAAAAGCATGCCACCTTCCGCTGGAATTGGAGCATAAGGCTATGTGGGCCTTGAAAAAGTTAAACTTAGAATGAGATGTAGCTGCAAATCTTCGAGTGGAGCAATTGAATGAGTTTAGATTCCATGAAACTCCAGTTCGTCCTTGTATAAGGAAAAAATGAAGTACCTACATGACAAATATGCTCGAGGTAAAGAGTTCAAGGTTGGTGACTTGGTCTTACTGTTCAATTCTCGGTTGAGGCTATTTCCCGAAAAACTCAAGTCAAAGTGGAGTGGGCCTTTTGAAGTGGTATTTGTTACTCCATTTGGGGGTATTGAACTTAAGAACAAAAGTGGTGAAGTCTTCAGAGTAAATGGTCACTGGGTAAAACACTATCTTAGCAAAGTTGATGACAGCCACGTGGTGGCACTTCTTCATCTCAAATGATCCCGGTAAAATGTGTCATGCCGCGACGTTAAATCAGGCGCTTCTTGGGAGGCAACCCATATGTCTTTACTTTCATTTCTTTGTTTTTCTTGGTAAAATAGGTTTCACTTTTACACTAACTGGTTTTTGGATGTGTAGGATGATTTTGACATAGGAAATTTGGCTGAGAATAGAAACAGAAGCTTACTGAAATTGACTTCGCGGCCGCGGTCTCCTTTTCGCGGTCCGTGAAGTCAACAAGCTGCAATAATAGCTCACTGGAATCTGCTTCGCGGCCGCGAAGCCCAGCTTTCTCTTATGCCATAAGCAATTGACTGACCGCGAATGCGGTCAATTTTTCGTGGTCCGCGGTAGGTAAGAGGGGTTGTCCCCAGCTTTCTCTATAAATAGGCCACTAGGGTTTTATTTCACACTTTTCGCACTGTAGCTGTTCTAAGCCCCCTTCGACCGTGTCTCACTTTTGCATTCTCTGAAATTCATTGCTCACATCCATACTATCATCCAAGCATCTAGTAAGTGTATTTGTGCTTCATTAACTTCTTAATTTCTTTATTTTCTTCATTTTTCATCTTCTTTTTCATAATTTTTCTCTTTTTAGGCTTGTAAAATGTTAGGGTTAGCCCCAATAGGTTCATGATAGTCCTTTGGAATGCAATTGCACTGATTACTGTGTAGGGCTTATCTCAATGAACACTTTAGCGTAGAAACTACAAATTCTGGGAACCCTAGGTCAATATCCATTTTTTCGATCCGCAATCCCTTTTTCGCGGACCCCAGTGCTTCTTTTTGCATAAACACAATCTGCTTTTTCGCAGATCGCGGTCAACTTTTCGCGGTCCGCGGTCCCTGCCTTTCAGAATTGATACTTCACTGGATATAACTTCGCGGCCGCAGTCGATTTTTCGCGGCCCGCGAAGTGAATTCCAGTGTGTCTTGCTCAGTTGAGGGTCTTCATCGCAGTCCGTGGTTGAATTTTTGCGGTCCGCGATGGCCTAGAACCAGTCCACTTATTGCTCATTCATTACAGAAGTGTTTGCACAACAATGCTCAGGAAACTAACCATGTTCACATATGTGTATTTTCCAGGCAATGGTACTATCTCGAGGAGGCGGTCGTAAAAACACTGGTAGAGGAGAAACTCAAAGGGGGAGAGGCCTGGGGGCACCAAGGAAATCATCCAAAGTTTCATTGCTTCCTCAGTCATCACGACGTCCCAGTCGGGTTACAGACTCTCCTCCTTCACCATCAGGAAGCGAGTATGCTCCATCAGAGGAGGCCCCATCACAGTCATCCCCAATGGACCCTATCTCATCTTTCACAGCCCAGCACGAGCAATTTCCCCATCTAAATCCGCCTCCAGTGCACACTCATATTCTACTTCCCCTACAGCTTCCTTATCTGGGGAGAATTCAAGTGACAGCAAGGGGGATGAACAGGTGGTTGAAGGGGTCGAGCTCACTCGGAATCCGGATGCGTGGAAGGATCATTTTGTCAGTGATAAAGCCTTTCATAGATTCAGGGAATTGTGGACTGCACGGTCACTTATTCCGGAGCGCACCTTTTCAATGAAAGATTTATCCACTTACAATCCCAATGTGAGGCAGCAGTTCCGAGACAGAAGAGGGTGGTCTTATTTCACTAAACATCTCCCAGATGCAAATGAGTACATAGTGAAGGAGTTTTACACTAATTTGCTTTTTCTTGCAAAGGACTCAAAAGCATCCTAAGTCTGCAATCTCACAGTGCCTTTTGATGGAATTTCACTAAATGACTATTTGGAGATGGATGATGTGGATGATTCCTTGTACCGGGAGAAACTGGCAGAAAAGGATGCTGCTAGAAATTGGTTGGCTTTACACTTGCCTACTCCCAGGGACACTCCGGAGTGGCTAACGGCTGGGAAGACTACCACTGGGAAAACCCTGAACTTTGAAGCAAATAGGTGGGAGACTTTTGTATGCAGCAGGCTAGACCCAACCCATCATGACCAGACCCCTCCCCCCCCCTCAGTAGGGTTGTATTGGTGGCATCTATCATGGCTGGGTACCCCATCAATGTGGGGAATGTGATGTCTGAGGTCATTAGCCAGGTTGTCAGCACAGCTGATACTTATTACCATTCTCTTCATTATCTGTCTATGAATTGTGAAGACCAGGAAGTCACTAAGAAGCGCTTTGACACCAAAGTCAAGCCCAAAGCACCCTTTTCCTGGTATGACTTGAAGGATGAGGACAACCTCAAAAAGAAGTCAAAGCGAAAGTCTGTTGCCTCCACTAGCCAGTCTTAAGAGCCAGTGGTGGTGGCGGAACCCTCCCTTCCCCAGCCTGCCATTCCAGAGGAGGTTCCAGGTCTGTCTACCTCCACTGCCACTGACATCCCCTCTACCAGAGCCTATCCTATGACTGCTCACCGGCTGAACATGACACTGACTAGCCTCACCAACTGGATGCAGTAAACTACTACAAAGTTGACTGCAATTTCTATAGTTGTGGCAACCCCAGCTACTCCTCTCCCACCACAGGTCCCACAGTCCATTGAGGACACTCTGATAGAAATTTTGGAGAACCAGAAGAAAATCATGGACGCAGTGGGTGCACATAAGAGTGCATTGACAAAGTTGGCCAAAGAAATAAAGAAGCTGAGGAAGACTCGGGCGTCAAAGGAGGAGGTGGCGAGGTTGAGAAAGGAGGTCGACAAGCTATCGGGTGATCAGATTCCATTGGAGATGCTACTAGTCGACCCTACAGAGCCACAACCAGAGCAGCAGGCAGTGCCTCAGTCAGTGCTGGAGGAGGATCCGGTGAGGCCATTGAAGAAGAGAAAGGTCATGCCCCGTGCTCAGGACATCAGACTTGTATTGGCAGAACCTCCCACAGATCACACTCAGGCTCAAATCCAGGAGGCCCAGCCCACTGGAGCTCCATCACAGTCTATATCAGACCCAACTCCTTCACAGTCCCCCATCTCAGGCAGATCCTACCCCCTCTCAGACAGAGCAGCAGGGACCACAGCAGGCCGAGGGCCAATAGGGAGTTTTCTTTACTCTCTCTCTCTCTCCCATATTTTGTGCACTATTTTTTCTATATAGCATTGAGGACAATGCTTTCTCTTAGTTTGGGGAGTGGCTCTACAGGCATTTGATTTTGGATTGTATAATATAAACAACATTTTGCTTCTCTTTCTTTATGTTATTTCCCATTTTGGTATGTATAAGATAACTATCCATTGTAAATATTCATCCCTTATGTACATTCATCTAAGTACTCTATTGTACATATCCATTCTATCCCATGCACTTTACTTTACTTTACGCATTTCTTTTCTATTTTATAGCTTCTTATTTTTCTTTCATAGCTTCTTGTTTGGTTTTCGCGTGAGAAATAAGCCTTTGGTTTTCTTAACGCCATGGTTCTTTACAAAGGTGGAACTTGTGTGAACCAGGTGGCTCTTCCCAAGGATGGACGGTGTGACAACCTTCTTAAGGGTTTGAGTCTATTTTTCCTTTTCTTGTTGTTTTGTTTTTCAATAACGGTGCCTCAAGAAAAGCTTCACTTGGGCCTAAAACAGTTGCCTTTGATCCCATGGTCAAAGACAAACCGTTGTGTTTAGGATGGTGATAGTGACGATCTTGAGACTCTTGTGTTGGCCGATAATCATCAGGTGGTTCTTGGGGACCGTTTTGTTACTCAAAACACGACTAAGGTCGTTGTGGACCCTTAACTCGGTTTCTATAACAATCCTTTAGCTGTGAGTGGTGAGAATTTTGTAATTTCAAGTCCAAGTTCCGTGCCACTAGTCTAGATCTTGCCCTGAGTACTGTCTAGGAAAAATTCTTGGTGTAATTTGATTTGAGAAGTGACTATAGGCTTTCCTTGGCTTGAACAAAGAATTGAACACTACCACGACCTTCCAAAAGACATTTTCCCTAGTCAACCCTTTTGAGCCTTAAGCTCTTTCTTTCAAAAAAACCAAGTTACAAGCCTTTAACCATTCTTTTGCCCTCTCTTGGCACCCGATCTTTCCCTGGTGCTAGGAAAAAAGCATAAGTTTGGGGGAGAGACGAGGGATGTGATGAAGGGAAAAAGAAGGCACAAAAGAAAGAAATAAAAGAAAAAAAGGCAATGAAAAAGAATGAAAAGAAAAGAATGAACAAAGAGAAGAAATAAAGGGAATTGATGAAAAAAGTGATGCCAAAAGTTTCAAAAGCATAAGAAGAAGATAAAGGGAATTGATAAAAAAGCGTCTCTCCAAGCCCACAAAAGATAAAAGCACTCAAAGAGTCAAGAAAATGTGAGAGCAGTAAAAAAGTGAAGTGCTTAAGGAAAGATAAGATTCACTCTGACCAAATACTTCCTACCCTTAACCAAAAGCCTTCATCATGATTCCACAAAAGCCCTATATGATCTCAGGTTGAATGAAGCCTAAATTAGTGGTGATGTACACAAAGGGCAAGCTTATGGTACTTTGAGCCGAACTTGGGACTCTTTCCTTGATGAGAGATGAGCGATTCTCCATATTCCTCGTTCTGATTGTCATTATTCTAAAGGTAAGGTGCTTAGGGAAAGTTACGGAATAAGAGTCTGGGATCCACACTGACCGAGGTAGTAGTTAGAAGTTCACTAATGAGTTGGATCAACCCTTGAAGCTCTTGTACCACACTTGAAACTATGGTTTTGAAAAGTTCAATCATTGTTAATGATTCATTCGCATTAGGGGCTATGGTTAGTTCCAATTGATGCTAGTTGAGGTCACCATTAGTACAGCTGAATTTTTGTGAAATCTATCATAGGGGTGGGGCTTATTTTGTTTTTTTTAGGACAAGCAAGAGCTTAAGTTTGGGGAAGTTGATAACTTGGATTTTTGCCTCATTTTCCGTTCCCTTATACATGAATTATAGATACAACGGTACACAAAATGGCCCCGAAAGCTTATACGTTGTGCTTGTTGCAGGATTGAACCAGAAATGAAGGCACTCAGTCTAAAATATGCTCAAAATAGGAGTGAATCCGGCACAAGGATCAAACTCAACAAGGATGATCAAGACATAGAAGGCCACAACGGTTGCGGTCCTCATTTCGCGGTCCGTGGTGGAATTCCAGTAAGGTCGACAGTGAGTCAAGCATCCACCGCGACCGCAGTTGTAGTTTCGCGGACCGCGGTGGCATTCCAGTGAGGCCGACAACAAGGCAATCATCCACCGCGGTCGGGGTCGTAGTTTCGCGGACCGCAATGGAATTCCATTGAGCTCCAGAAAAAGGCAAGTCCTCATCGCGGCCGCGGTCCTCATTTCGCGGTCCGCGGTGGAATTCCAGTGAGCTCTAGAAATGATACAAGGATTCACCGCGGCCGCGGTCCGCAGTCGACCCTTACCAGAAGAACAACATCACCATTGTCTTCGCGGACCGCGGTCGTGTTTTCGCGGTCTGCAGTGGTCCTGCAGGGGTATTTTTTCCCGAAAATTTGGCAGACTATAAATAGACTATTTTGTAATTTCTGCTAAGATCTGTTATTTTCAGAAGTAGAGAGCTCGTGAATATTTTAGGGTTTTTATTTCTTTAGCTTTGTTCTTGCATTTTTAACATTGAAAACTTCAATTTCATTGTTAGGAATCAATTAAATGGATTATTCTTCTTCTCTATCATTGTTTTCATCTTTGATTATGAGTAGCTAGACCCATTAGCTAGGGTTGTGGCTCAACCCTAGTGTGGATATGTAATGGGGTTTTGAAATTAAGGTTGGGAAATTAATGGGTGTTGGTTATTTAGGCTATTTCAAGGCTTTTATTGCTATAATTAGTGGTTGCAAACACTAATTAACCTTTTCATGACTTGGGTCTTTCTTGAGAAAGAAGACTTGAGTATAGAAATTAGCCTAATAGAAAATTAAGGCATTATGAAGAGATTGGTAGTCCCAATCAATGGGGTTAAACCCAGAAATGGTCAAACCCTACTTGAGCCCTAGTTAACGGGTTAAAACTCGAGAGAGTAACACCCTACCTAATCCTATATTGCTTGATTAATTGGCACCCAATTGGCCTCGAGAGGGGAAATTAGGGTATAATCACTCAAACTACTGAGAGATATAGAGTGAGCACCTTCGTGCTTTGGTTATAGTTGTATCCCTAGACAATTCCCTGACCTTAGAACTGAATCCCTTTGTGTATCCACCTAGGTAACGGTCACGACCCTAGTGCCTTTATCAATATTAGAAAACAACAACAAAAACAAAGTTAGTCATTAATCAGCTTACAAACAATAGAATACACTTGGTATAGTTCAACACCAACAAATGATTAGAAGTGCAATTAGAAACACTCGACCCTTCTAGATCACTTATACACTCACTCTTATTTATAGGCTCCATGTGGATTCGATCCCGATCATTCGGGTAAAAGCTACACGATCCTTACCTTCATACTTATATAGTAGTGTGGGTGAGGCATCGTCAATACTCACTGGGTACATTTATATTATGTACTCATGATGCACTTCTGTACTTAATTGTACATGTTCTGAGGATGGTGTTTCTGGTTATCCGACCGGAGCTTGACTTATCTTCCGGACCGGATTCCACGGTGAGCTGCACCCCCCTGACGTTTCTCGGTTGTGCTATGGAGTTATCTTTTGTCTATATTCTGTTTATTCCTCTCAGACAGCAGTACAGTCTTGTATTACCTTTCTTACATTCTACTAGTTCGTCTGTTGACTTGTGACACTAGTTCCTGGCACGCACTTAGTAGATTCTATTTTGGGACTGTATATGTATATATTGGATCACGATCATTTTTGGCTATATGTATTTAATTTGATAAACGCTTCCGCTTTTATTTTAAATAGGTTAAGTGTAAAACTTTGGAAAATATGTGGGGTTGGTATGTTAATAAGGAAAATCTCACTAATAAACAATTGTTGGCTTGCCTGACCTCGGTGTTGGGCGCCATCACGACCCGTGTGGGATTTTGGGTCTTGACAATAATAGTAGCTACGCACGGACTCTCGTCACCTCGTGCATACGTAGCCCCTACAATTAGAAACACATATTATTTCAATTCACCTATGGGGTTAATTCCCTCTTACAAGGTTAGAAAGGAGACTTACCTCACTCCGAAGTTCCATAGTCGGCTCCCAAGCCTTTCCAACAACTCAAACCGGTGCCCAACTCTCCAAAGCTAGTCAATAAATGTGCAAATCCATAAATATATACTCTAGTACTACTTATAATCCAATTTATAACAATTTTTAACTCCATTCGAAAAGTCGATAAAATCGCCCTCGGGCCCACCTTCCCGGATTCTAAAATTTTTTGAAGATATTTACCCGTAACACCACAAACTCAAATATATAATTTATTTCAAATTTCATGTCCAATTTCGTGGTCAAAATTCAAAAATACCAATTTCTAGGTTTTTGTTCAAAATCCCAAATTTTTACAAATTTTTCTGTCTAAATTCATATATAATCCAAGTATTTAACTTGCAATAGGTGGGGATCACTTACCTTGACATAGATGATGAAGGTGGAGCGCCGACTCCCATGGAGGAAATGAAGTGGAAATGGTCAAAATCTCATTTTAAGACCACTCATTGCCTAGTCCGACCCTTCTTTGCGAACGCGGTCTAGCCCTCGCGTTCGCGTTCCCTTCTACGCGTTCGCGTAGGCCAAATGGCCTTAGGCCCAGCTTCCTCCTTTCTTCTTCGTGTTCACATCGCCTTGGTCGCGTTCGCGAAGGATTGCCCAGCTTTGCCTCGCGTTCGCTTCGCGAAGGCCAAACCCAAAAGCCCCACAAATTCCTCTTCGCGAACGAGAGACTTCTTTCGCGTTCGCGAAGAAGGAAACCAGACACCAGCAATAGCAGTCCAAAACAGCTCCAATTTGGTCTGAAACCACCCCGAAACACACCCCATGCCTCCGGAACCCTGTCAATCACACAAACCAGCCCCATAACATAACATGGACCTGCTCGAGGCCTCAAATCACATCAAACAATATCGAAATCATGAATCACACCTCAATTCAAGCTTAATAAACTTTAGAACTTCAAACTTCTACATTCAATGCCGAAACCTATCAAATCACGTCCGATTGACCTCAAATTTTGCACACAAGTCACATTCAACATTATGGACCTACTCCAACTTCCAGAATAGGAATCGGAATTCGACCCTGATATCAAAAAGTCCTGTCAAACTTCTCAAAATTCTTCAAATTTCTAACTTTTGCCAAATGAACCCAAAATGACCTACGGACCTCCGAATCCACTTCCGGACGCGCTCCCAATACTTGAATCACCATACGGAGCTACTTCCAGACTCGGAATCCCAAACGGACATCGATAACATTGAAATTCTTCCAAAATGCCAACATCCACAATAGACGCTGAAACGCTCCTGGGGTCATCCAAAACCGGATCCGAATATACGTTCAAATCCAAAATCATCATACAAACCTGTTTGAACTTTTAAATCCCGATACCGAGGTCGTTTACTCAAAAATCACATTTTGGTCAATTCCTCCAACTTAAGGCTTCCGAAATTAGAATTTTCTTTCCAAATTAACTCCGAACTCCCCGAAATTCAATTCTGACCACACGTACATGTCATAACACCTGAAGTGAAGCTGCTTATGGCCTCAAATCGCTGAACGACGCGCTAGAGCTCAAAACAACCGATCGGGTCGTTATACTTACAATTTCGTATTAGTTTGGTTTGAAAAAAACATATTTTCATATTTGAAATAATTTTTAATTTTAAAATTTTCACTTTACGTTTAGTAAGAAATTTTTATAATCATAAAATGTTAGGCAAAATACATAATTTATCCATCAACCTTGAAGCGAAATCCATATTACACAGCTCTCTTTCGTGGGAAACCTTTTACCCACTCAACCTTTCAAAAATGTGTCTAAGACACACCACTTTTGTGCTTGACCAATTTTTCAGATAACGTGAAAGTCACGCGCTAATAGAGTCGTGACACGTGTCATTGACCTTAAAAAGGAAAAAAAAATATTCAAAATTAAAATTAAAGCCCATATTCTTCATCTTTCCTTTTTCTATCTTAAACCATTGTTGCTACCACCATAGTTGTTTGTGAGAAAGTTTCCAACAACACCAAAATTCAACCACACTATCTAAACAACTAGCTGAAAATAATCGAGCAACAAATTGAGTTCAATAACCTAATAATCAACAAGACCCAATTGATTTTTCAAGCTATTTTCGATACCCTAAAAATGGTGGATTCTAGATTTTTTTCACCAAATCTTAAATACTACTGTTAAAGCTTTTAAAGTTATCACAAATAAATAGTTTTCACAATATTTGGACAATAAACCAATAAAATTCGCTCAATTTTAGATCTAAAATTGATATGTTCTTTCCAAAATTCTATTTGGGGAAGAAAATAAGGGGGAAGGTGGGGAAAAGAAGAAGACCAGAGGGGGGGGGGGGGTCCTGTGGGGAAGGGAGACAAAAAATGAGATTTTTTATAGGTTTCATGCATTTTTTTGTGTGTAAACACGCAAGTACTATCTGGTCAAAAGTAGTGTGTCTTAGACATACTTTTGAAAGGTTGAATACATGTGTAAAAGTTTTCCCTTAAAAGAGGAGTGTGTAATAAGAATTTCACTGCAAAATTAATAGATAAACTATATATTTTAAAATATGATGATATATTTAAGATCACGAGTTCATATGTTATACAGCCATGTAGATACTATTTTATTGCAAGTTTAAGATCAAAAGTGTAGAAATATTCTATTCTTTCTTTATCGTTTGATTACTGCTCGTTTCTTTAGCGCCTAATGTGGCTTTGCTGTTTCCATGCACCTTCGTCAATCGTCATGCATTCGTGCGGCGCTCCTCAATATTCCTTTCAACAACAAAAATTTTAGTGAAATTTTACCAGTGAATCGGAGTCTTGGGAGGGCAAAGTATAAGTAAGTCTTACCCCTGCCTTAAGATGATAGGGAGACTGTTTTTAAAATATTTTCGGCTCAAAAAAAATAAAAAAGAGTAGCAATAGCAAAATAATCACACATGGGCGTAAATGGAGATACATACAACAACACTATAAGAATAAAGACAATCTCGCTAGAAATAATGACACAATGTAGAGTAGGAAGGGGCTAGGAATAGGAAAATAGAAATACTAGTACTATTGGAAAGACCAAACAAAACTCTAAGCTACCTGTCAACCTACCGCCCTAAGCCTAGATCTCCACACCTTTTATTTTCTTATATTTCTTTACAATTCCAACTTGTTATTACTCAATCATTGTGTATTAATTCTACATCAATACACGTAGTGTTATCCATGAACAATATTCGCACATCACGTGGCAAATATTCTACTACTAATTTAAATTATTTTATCAGTTATATATGGGATTCTATTCCCCGGTAATTTTCAAGTTTTTGACTATATAAAGGCATCCAATGGCTCATCTCTCATACCCCAAAAACCAAATCAAAGTTTCTTTCTCTATCTCCCAAATACACTCGTTAAAATATCAAATCCTTCCCTCCTAGAAAAAAAATGACGACAGACAGAGAGAGCCTTTGGGTTTTCGCTTTAGCTTCAAATTGCAAATATTTCACCCCCATCAACTCCATATACTTTGCACTTGTTTTTCTTATTGTCTGGTTAGTCATGAACATGATTTACTGGTCTCACCCTGGGGGTCCAGCTTGGGGTAAATACAAATGGAGAAAGTATTTGGTAACACCAAAGCCAATACCAGGACCAAGAGGTTTTCCTCTAATAGGAAGCATGAACCTTATGACTGGTTTGGCACACCAAAAAATAGCAGCCGTCGCAAAATCATGCCAAGCCAAGCGTCTTATGTCTTTCAGCCTAGGTGAAACCAGAGTTATTGTAACGTGTAATCCAGTGGTAGCAAAGGAAATACTGAACAGTTCAGTGTTTGTTGACCGTCCAGTAAACGAGTCAGCCTACAAACTAATGTTCAACAGAGCTATTGGTTTTGCTTCTTACGGGGTTTACTGGCGAACACTTAGAAAAATTGCAGCCACGCACTTGTTTTGTCCTAAACAAATCAAAGCCTCTGAAGCACAAAGGTGTGAAATTGCGAAACAGGTGATCGAAATTTTTAAAGCTGGCGGTCCCGGCCGTGACAACATACGAGTTAGAGATGTTCTGAAAAAGGCTTCTGTAAACAATATGATGTGTTCTGTTTTTGGTTGCAACTACAGTCTCCTCGATGATTGTAACGAAGAGCTGAGCGAGTTAGTAGATGAAGGTTACGAACTTTTGGGAATGCTCAATTGGTCGGATCACCTCCCTTGGTTATCTGAATTTGACCCGCAGAAAATACAGCTCAGGTGCTCATGGCTCATGCCTAAAGTAAACCGGTTTGTGGGCAAGATCATCGACGAGCACCGGGCTCAACCCGCTATTATTCATCGTGATTTTGTGGACGTTTTGCTTTCTTTTCCAGACTCAGAAAGATTATCAGACTCTGATATGATTGCCGTACTCTGGGTAAGCAACCATATATATATGAAAACAAACATAACCATTTCTTTAAAGGGGAATTAATTGGATTCTTAAAATAAACTTGTAGAGATGAATTTCGAAAAAGAATTTCTATCATATCATTCGTAGTTGCACTTGCAATTTTCTCTCTCTCTTCCTAATTTCATGTTGTTACATGATCCGTAGGAAATGATATTCAGAGGGAGTGACACGGTGGCAGTACTAATAGAGTGGATACTGGCACGAATGGTACTTCATCCTGATGTTCAGTCAAAGGTACAAGAGGAGCTGGACAGGATTGTTGGAACATCTTGTCGTCCAATCACGGAGTCCGATGTAATGAACATGGTTTATCTACCAGCTGTAGTGAAAGAAGTACTTAGATTGCACCCTCCGGGTCCACTGTTGTCATGGGCCCGCCTAGCAACAAAGCACGTGATAGTGGACGGGTATCACGTGCCTGCAGGCACCACGGCCATGGTGAACATGTGGGCCATCACAAGGTGTGCAGAGGTTTGGACGGATCCACTTGAGTTTAAGCCTGAGAGGTTCATGAACGAGGTCGAGTCTGAGCTTGTGGATTTCTCGGTGTTGGGGTCTGACTTGAGACTGGCTCCATTTGGTTCTGGAAGGCGAACCTGTCCAGGAAAGAAACTTGGCTTGACCACCGTCACTTATTGGGTAGCATCGCTTTTACAGGAGTTCCAATTTGGACCTACGGATGAAACCAAAACCGTTGACTTGTCTGAGGTACTAAGGCTTTCCTGCGAAATGGTCAACCCACTCACAGTGAGGGTGCGGCCAAGACTCACTCTATGAAGCTTGAGGAGTCACCAAGAAATGTAACGAAACCCTGTAGGTTGTTTGGAATATCGTGTGTGTTTTAAATACTACTATATATTATATTGTTACTTTAAATAAAATTATATTTTAATTGTTAGTACTTTATATTATGGAGTAACAATAATCTCATTCTGCCTGTGGATGTGCAAATGATGGTTAAACCAATATAAATTTCAGCTAAGACATACTTATATCTTCCTCCATTTCATGTGTGGTCCCATTTTTGTGGTGTACAAGTATATATATTGAAGGTTTTTCTTTTGAATTTATTTATTCTTTGATAACTACTTAAAAATAGGAGGTATAGATAATACTTCTTCTAATAAAATTTTTAACTGTGATACATCTTAATAAAATAGGCACAGCCACAATAGAACTATATTACTAAGAAAAATTTATTATAAACAATCTGGATGCATATTACTAAAGAAATCATTATTCAAAAACAGGTAAAAGAAATGACTAACTGCTGAACATTGAGGTCATGTATCAATCAACACCGCAAGAAACTACTGTTGAATATCACATACTGTTTTTAATTGGATGTGCATTTTAATTACTAGCTATAATTTAGGCATTATATTTTGTCATATAAATCAAAAAAAGTACTCCTTGTTTTACCAAAAAAGTCTTAAATCTTTTCTTAAAATAAATTAATGAGAAGATAGAGGGTAAATCCTAGCCAAGAATAATTAACTCTAGATCGAAGAATGTTAAGTGAGAAAAATCGGATATGGTTAAGCTTGAGAACTCGTTAAGATTGTCAAATATGTCAAATGTAAATAATGGGATTACGCTCTCAGTACCATTACTCCATAATGTATGATAAAGAAGAACAAGAAGATGCACCATTAACGGCTATGAAATGTATCTTTATTGATTCCATGATGATGATTACAAAGATCTGCGACAAGGTTTAGAGCCTTCTCTTGAGTATCAGGTAGACTCTCCTTAGAGAGGACTCAAAAAAAGTAAAAAAGTCTCCCTCCATCATTCTCTTATCATGTATATATACTAGGTGTTGCCCTTTACCAAGGTACTGTAATTTGTTGTTGGCGCTTTAGGTCAACCTCCCTAAGTACCATAGTGTGTGTATCGCCGTAGAGGCTCTCTAATGGTTCGACCTCGGCCGTGGCTGAGTAGCTCGTCGTTATGGTGCCTTGTGGATACGATTATGGCTTAATCGGCTCCTCGCCATTCCTTTTTGATGTCATTCTCATGTGGTCAGATTTCAACCGATACACTCCTAGCTCCTTTTATGTTTAAAACACTTGTAGATTACAGATTGTTGCTATACGCCCTCTGTCTTGTATTCTCTCATTATCAACGAAGTTGGATTAAGGAAAATTGAGATGTTACTTTTATAATTTGATTGAGCCAAAACATCCTTTTTTTGAATTTTTTATTATTGAGTGCCAAAAGATAACGATCATGACGTTGAGCAATCTCATGCTCATAACAATATGTGATGTGACTTGTTTGGTTAAAAGGAGATAATAACAATAATAATAACAATAGGTCTAAACTCAAACAAGTTGGAATTGGCTATATGAATTTTCATTAATTCATTTAAGTTCAATTCATTTCATCATTGTATGGGTCAAAATCCCAGTGAATGCAAATGGACGAGTTATGGCCGAGGTCGAGTAAGGCCCAGTAGCAAGGAGTCGCCAATCGAGAGACCAGGACCGATATCAAGTAGAGAAAGAGTAGTAGCAATGGCTAAGATAGTCTTAGAATTATGAAAAGGAATATTCTACTGAATATTCTTTTGATTGTATTTTTTAGGATTTCCTAGGAATATTCCTTATAAATAGTAAGAGACAGAGAACAAAAAGAGGATATTGACTTTTCTGATAACAGCATTTTGTAAGAAGCAGACTATCAATAATATATACAATAAGCTTGTCTTATCGCTCCTGTTTGATTTCATTGTTTGTTCTACTTTTTCACTCACACAATCCAAGAACACTTTGTCCATCTTCATAGTTTATTGTCACCTATTGCTGTCAGAAGGAGGAATCATCCACATCATTCAATATTTGGGTGATAAATTCCCTCTTTTTACATTTATTTCCATTTGTCACATTTATTGCCTAACACTATTCTCCTAGTCATTGACAATCATTGAGCATATACTTGATATTTAATAATAATTCAGAATTTATTATGTTTAACTAGGATTTGCCCATTATTAATTTACTTAATTAATTTAACAAAAAGCTTAACACTTTTTGGTCAAACAATTTGGCGCCGTCTGTGAGGAATTTTCTAGTTAAAATTTTAGTTTTTTCTAGATCTAAAAAGAACACACACAAAAAGCTTTGCAAAACTCCGTATTTCCTTGTTTGCACAAATCTGACATAGTAGGCATCAGAGAGGAAAAGAGGAAGGCGCTAGCCGACCTCACCACCGACCTCCTCCACTCTATTAACGGGGTGGATGAAACGGGGGATGAAGACATAACACCAAACACATCTCCCAGGCGCCGTCTGTGGGGAAGTTTCTAGTTAAAACTTTAGTTATTTCTAGATCTAAAAAGAAAACACACAAAAAGCTTTGCAAAACCCCGTATTTCCTTGTTTGCACAAATCTGACATGGCAGGCATTGGAGAGGAAAAGAAGAAGGCGCTAGACGACCTCACCATCAACCTCTTCCACTCCATTGATTGTTGTCCTCTTGTCCTTTTCACTTCCAATGTGAGCAACCAGCAAAAGAAATGACTAGTGCGTCTTCCAACCACCGATAGAAACGTAGGTGCCCCTTTATCGGAAAATGACGTTCCCCCTCGAGGAGGGGGTTTTTATGGAGGAGGACGAAAGATTACCGATGATGGATGAGGTGATCCCTCGCACAGGAAAGCCAAGGACTGATTTCAACAGCGCTGCCGAGAATGAGCATAAGCCAGTCATTTCTACGATGGATGCCGCAACACTCGCGGCATTTAGAGTCAAATGGAGAATCCCCGAGCATATCGAACTCGTCCCTGCGGGTTCTAATATTGTGCATATACACCGTCCTGGATAGTGCGTGTTCTATACGTATCTATTCGTCATTGGATACACATTTCCTTTCCCTTCTTTGGCAGCGGGCTTCTGCCGCTTTTATGAAGTGTTCCCGGCTCAGCTCTCCCCATACATATATAAACTTTTCCTGATTCTCCTAAAGTATGCGGAGCTGGCCGACTGAGGAGTTTCTCTTCAACACCTTCTTCACCTCTTCGTCCCCAGTTTTCATAAGGGCATATTGTTGCACCTTCGTCATCGAGGCACTAAGAGCCTGGTGGTCAGGATGGACGATAAGACCAACCACCGCTTCTGCGAGAGCTTCTTCTATGTTCGCATGAAGCACGTGGTATCTAATATCGCTGGGTTCCCTGAGACGTGGAATTTTTCCCGTAGGTCTTTGTTCCTTTTCATCTTCCTTTCTCTTATTTTTTCTTTAAAACGACTGTTGGTTGTTTTCCTCTAGTGATATCATTGAATATTTATGTTCCTGCAGCCGAGAGACTACCCCCCCCCCCCCCCCCCCCCCCCTCCTCCGCAAGTTGCTGATAGTCGCGGGTGGGTGAGAACGATTCTCCCCCATACTGTGGGTATCTGCGAATGGGCGCTCTTTCACGAGAGGTTTGGACGGAGACCTTCTGCTGGTAAGTCGACTTGTCTCGGTATTAATTTGGTTTTCTCTTTGTATTCCCCTTTATCTTATGTCCTTTCTTTGTCGGGTTTCTCGTTGGCAGGTCGGAGAGGAGCAAGAAGGATGAGGGCTCCCACCCTTGCTTTCCGCCAGCCTGCTTCTACGGCTAGGCCCGTACTAGTGGCGGCCGCGGACGATGACGCCCAGAATCTGACGGTCCCCCATATCACATCGGACACCCCAGTCCCTACGGTTCGTTCGACGAACGAACTTTCTCATAATGATGACGATGAGTCCCCATCGAAGAGGTGGAGGATAACATCAGAGGAGACATCTTTGAGTGAAGCCCCCTCGAGGGTTGACCCTGTTGTGGCGGTGTCTGAATCTGGAGGCAATGCCAGCCTGGGAGCAGAGGCGATACCTATTTTGGGTGTGGAGGGGCCGTTGTGTTATCGGGGCAGGGTTTAGCGGCCACCATAGTTACTCCGAGTGGACCATCTACGTCTCGGCAAGCTCGTACCTCCTCTTTGGCTGGTGAGAGATTGAAGGGCGTGGTGGTTGATGGATATGAGTCCGATTCGGACATCGATCCTGAGGAAATGAGGATGTTCGAAGAAGGTTTTACCAGAGTAAATGTGAGGGCAGGAGGCCCTTCCCGTGTTCTTAAAATCCCATCATGCTTTTACCTGTTGGAGGATACGGTGGATTTAGTGCCCCAATTCGACATTTTCTGCTCCGTCGTCGAAAGCGGGTCTCTTCGGGAGATTAGCAACTCTGGTTTGTCACGAGGTGTGGCTGGGATGGCCTTGAGGGTGAGTTTCCTTTCGTTACTTTCTCTTTTTTGTTTCTTTTGATTTCGTTGATTCTCCATCTCCTCGTTTCGTTATTTTTTCTGTTTAGACTTGCATGCTGGAGATCGAAAGTGCTTGTTGGCCTGAGACATGGGACGATGTCTTTTTGAAGATGGCCGTGAAGTATCGCCGATATTGCAACAGGTGTCGTGAGATGCACACACAACTTAGGGCGGGCGGTAATACTCGATCCCTCAGGGAGGAGTTGGAGAAAAAGGACGAGGATCTGGTGCGGTCTATCTGCAGATGTAGTGAGCTCGATGAGCTGCTCAGGGTTAAAGATGAGGAGCTAGAGGTGGGCAAAGGGGTTTCGGCGGAATGTGAGGACCTTCAGGAGAAGGTGTTGTCTTTGCGAGTCGAACTCGAGCAGAATGCCACTAGAGTTTCTAGCCTAAGTGCAGAGTGGACGGAAAAGGTTACCGACTTGGAGAGGAAGGTGGTCGAGTTAGAGAGGGTCGAGGGTGGCGGTTGTGGCGAGGGCGAACCGCTGGAAGACACTATTCGCGTCCCCAGGTCTGAGGGAGAAGCTGAGAGGGAGACGGCCACGATGAGAGAGGCAAGGTTCGAAGAGCGGATTGGCATGCTTGAGCGGGATGCCTCGAATATGGGTGACCAAGTGGTGGATCTCGAAGCCGAGAAGACGCATTTGTTGGCTCAGGCCCCTCCAGAATATTCCCCTGCTGATGTCCCCACCGCCTGTATGAGATGTGGGTCCATGCTGAGGCCCAACGATATATATATAAGGATTTGTGGGCGGCGGTATCCCTGAGGCCGCTTTTGAGGATGCTCGTGTGAAGGCGCGCGAGGCTCATCTTGCCTGCGGCTATGATCTCGCGACACTAGGGCCGATGGGGATGTTGAGATTAAAGATGGGCTCTCTTCTGATGATGATAGCGCTGGCGGGGATGATGACAATGACGGAGATGCGGCAGAGTGAAGCTTTGTAGTCTTTTGGTACTTTTTTTTTTCTTTGGTGTTGCTCGTTGTTGTTGTTTTTTGTTTTTTTTTTGTTTTGGGCCTGTTTTGGCCTCTTGTAAGATGTTGTGCGCATGTAAATTTTGAATAAGACTCAATTTGTTTTTGGCTATATATTCCTGGATCTCTTCGTTTTTCTTCTTTCCCTTTTGAAAAAGATCTTTGGACGTTCTCGTGATGAGTCCCTGTCTTTAAATTAGGAATTTGGTGGGATCGAAACTCACATTATTCGAGCGAGGTCAGTCTTACTTGATTCGAGTGAGGTAGAATTTTATTTGATTCTAGCGAGGTCGAATTTTACCTTATTCGAGCGAGGTCGAATTTTACTTGATTCGAGCAAGGTCGAATTTTGCTTGATTCGAGCGAGGCCGAATTTTATTTGATTCAAGCGAGGGCGAATTTTTCTTGATTCTAGCGAGGTCAAATTTTGCTTTATTCAAGCGAGGTCAAATTTTATTTGATTCGAGCAAGGTCAAATTTTTCTTGATTCGAGCGAGGTCGAATTTTACTTGATTCGAGCGAGGTCGAATTTTACTTGATTCGAGCGAGGTCGAATTTTACTTGGCGATTAGAGCTAAGTCAAATTTTATTTCGGCGATTCGATTGAGACCAAATTTTTCTTGATTTGAGCGAGGTCGATTTTACTTGGCGAATTGAGCGAACTCGAATAGAGCGAGGTCAAATTTTTCTATGGCGATTCAAGCGAGGTCAAATTTTTCTATGGAGATTCTGTATTGGTAAAAATAGATATTACACATGGAATTAATCAAGTGGATGACATGGAAAGTCACATGGATCAGTGGAGGAATGACAGCTGGAGGGATACTTAGAAGGAGATACGAAAATAAGTAGATAGGAGTTAAACACCCACGAAATGACTAGAAACGGGCACTCGAGTCTATTCAAAGAGTTGAATAGACATTGTCAAGATGAACTAGGACATAAAAGAAGGAAGATTTATAGATCTTTAATTAATGAGTCCAAACATTACAGAATCTTCACGAAACAGTTACGATTACCTATTATAACATTTTATAATGGTATTAATGCTCATTATGACTCAATTATAAAGAGCAGTAGACGTTGTACTTGAAGTTACCTACAAAAGGGAAAGAAATTTTATTTGTATGGACACATTATGATTACCATTGGAATATATTCTACTTTCTTTTGCTTTCTACTAATTAAAGAAATTTTATTTGTATGGACACATTCTGATTACCATTGGAATATATTCTACTTTCTTGTGCTTTCTACTAATTACTTTACTATTTTTTGCTCTTATTTCCTTTATTGTTGCTGAAAGAATATTGGATTTCTTGATTATTAGTAACCCGAGTATTTCTTAAAATAAACTTTGACTGAGAATCCGATTATTTGGTTAAACAAATTGGTTCCGTTACCGGGAATCTGATAATCTTTTCTCAGTTACCAAATTAACTTCTCTTAACTGAATCATGTCTAACGTCAACAACAACAACCAACAGACAGTGGAAACTCCAGTTCCCTCACCTCAAGGAACCCCACGTGATTCAAGGGAATCATCACCAGAAAGATCTGCTACTCAAAAAAATCATCAACTCGGAAATGAACAAACTGGTGAGCAAGATGTTGTGAAGCAGTCTTGTTGAGTACGTGAATGATGCTCTCCAGGATTTCGTGAGGGGATTACCAATTGTATCTCCAACACCTCCTCCAAAAAATACTACAACTGTGTAAATTCCATATTCAGGGTTGGCTACTTCTGGAAGCGGAGGAACTCCCAACGAATCACGCGAAAGGAGACCAGGTACGACTAATAATTCTGATTTACAATCTTTAATACTAACCTTGCAGAAACAGGTGAAGGAAAAAAATGACCGTATGAGCAAGTACCTGGCGTACCACCTGTCATCAAAAGGATTGATATTAATAAGTATTCGCAACAACCATGGAAATCAAGTGCAGCTCCATTACCAATTCCCAAAAAAATTCAAAATGCCCGACATCCCAAAGTACGATGGGTCGACTGACCCCCGTGACCACGTTACTGCATTCACCACAGTGGTAAAAGGCAACAATTTAACCAAGCAGGAGATCGAATCAGTGCTGGTCAAAAAGTTTGGAGAAGCTCTTACCAAAGGAGCGCTAACATGGTACTCTCTCCTACCTGAAAATTCTATTGACTCTTTTGTTGAGCTTGCACATTTGTTTATAAAAGCACATTCGGGTGCACAAAAAGTAGAGAAGAGAATGGAAGACATATTTAAGGTAAAGCAGGGAGATGCAGAGTTACATCGAGAATTTGTAGACAGATTCCAACGAGAAAGGATGTTGTTACCTAGAGTACCTAACAACTGGGCAGCCATGGCAGTTGCAAGTAGTTTAAACCAAAAAAATATCAGAATCTATGAGGAGGGTAAAAGAGAGCTTGCGAAAATTCCCTGACACGACATAGAATGATATTTATAATAGGTACAATACCAAATTGCAGATCGAAGAGGATATTGTAACTCAGACAATGGTAGAAGAAAAAAGTTTGAGGGGATCAGACTCTGAGAAGAGGTCCGGTAAGAATAGGTACAAGCCCTATATGGGACCTTCAGGACGGTAAGCTCGTTCCAAATTCGAAAATGTACGGGCTGATCACAGATCATCAAATAGAGATTGAGGCTCGTCATCGTCAAGATTAAAAAAGGATCGAGTTGATTGTAACAGGGATAACAATACAAATGCAAGAATTGGAGACTACAATTTTAATGTGAGCACTTCCGAGTTAGTTGTTGTCCTAAGAAGCATGGGATATAAAGTTCGATGGCTCAAAGAGATGAGGTAAAATCCAAACAGAAGAAACCCAGATTTATGGTGTGAGTTCCACAATGATCACGGTCATAGAACATCAGACTGTAGATTATTTCAAGGTGAGGTAGAACATTTATTGAAGCACGGCTATCTAAGAGAGTTGTTTAGCGAGAAAGGCAAGCAGGCATATATGAAGAACATACAAGAGCCTCTGAAACCACCATCTCCAAAGAGAACAGTAAATGTGATAAATGGTGGAGAAGAGGTTAAAGGCGTAACCTATACTGCAGCAAGGAAAACAACAAAGTTCACAATAACTCATGGAAAGTGAACTCGTCAAACTTTAGAAAATGACAGCATAACATTTGATGATGCAGATGATGATCGATTAATAATTCCTTACAACGACGCACTGGTAATATCCTTACTTATACATGACACTAATGTAAAACGTGTTTTGATTGATCCAAGTAGTTCTGTGAATATTATTCTATTACAAGTCATGGAAGAAATGTTGATGGGCGACCACATGATACCAAAAGCACGTTCCCTATCTGGATTTGATGACTCTACTGTCATTACAAAAAGGGAAATTGAGTTAACCACTTACGTAGAAGGGGTCATCAAAGAAACAAAATTTCAAGTTATTGACATATATATGGCATATAATGTGATTATGGGAAGGTCATGGATTCATGACATGAACTATGTGTCGTCCACATTACATCAGGTTATCAAATTCACTTCAAAGTGGGGTATTCAACAGATTCGAGGAGACCAACAAATTTCGAGAAACATCAAGTCAGTGATACACTCAAGCCAAAGCGAGTGCAGAACTAAAAGACACGAGTGCATATCAAACAGATACGGGTACAAGTGATAAAGATGCGGTAAATCAAATTTCAACAGAGATTGCATCAAAATAGACCGACGTGGATTCTAGACCAGATGTAATTCAAGATCCAGAGGAAAATGAAAACATTAAAACAACGATTGGGGAGCTCGAACCTGTTCGCTTATTTGAGCAATGGACAGAACGAAGAATCCATATTAGAGCGAAGCTAAACCTGGGAAGGAGAGGTAAGTTGATTGAATATTTAAAATCTAACGCAGATTGTTTTGCATGGTCCCATTCAGATATGAAAGGTATACCTCCGGAAGTGATGACTCATAAATTAAATTAACACCCATCATTTGTACTTGTCAAAAAAAAGAAGAGGAAGCAAGGATCATTCAAAAATCAAGTGATCGATGAATAGGGAGACTTATTGTTACAAAGTCATGCCTTTTGGCCTGAAAAATATTGGAGCCACGCATCAGAGGCTAGTGACCAAGATGTTCCAATAACATCTGGGGAAGACGATGGAGGTGTAAATTGATGATATGTTGGTCAAATCAATAAAAGTCGAAGATCATTTCCAACATCTTTTAACTATATTCAAAATCCTCTGCAAGTATAACATGAAACTGAATCTAGAAAAATGCGCTTTTGGAATTGAATCAGATAAGTTTTTAGGTTTTCTCGTATCTAATAAAGGAATTGAAGTAAATCCTGCTCAAACTAAAGCTATAGAAGAAATACCTGATATACTCACAAGCAAAAAATAGGTACAAAGATTGACAGGTAGGATTGCGGCTTTAGGAAGATTCATTTCAAGATCTTCAGAGAAGAGTTTTAAGTTATTTTCAGTATTAAAGAAGCAGAATCAGTTTGAATGGACTGAAGAATGCCGATAGGCCCTCAAAGATTTGAAGGCATATCTATCAAATCCTCCCTTGTTGTCTAAACCAAGGGATGGAGAAAGACTGTACGTTTATCTAGCTGTTGCAGAAGTAGTTGTAAGCGCAGTCTTAGTAAGGGAAGACAAAGGTAAGCAATCTCCTATTTATTATGTTAGTAAATCCTTATTGGATGCTGAAACCAGATACCCTCATCTAGAAAAACTAATTTTAGCCTTGATCGTGGCAGCTAGAAAATTAAGACTATATTTTCAATGCCATCCAATTTCTGTGGTAACTTCATATCCCTTAAGGAATATTTTTCACAAACAAGAATTGTCAGGAAGATTAGCCAAGTGGGCAATAGAATTAAGCGAATATTATATTTTTATCAACCTAGGAGAGCAATAAAGTCTCAGGTTTTAGCAGATTCCGTCATAGATTTTAACACGAAAATAATTCCTAAAGTAGAAAAGGAATTACAGATCTTCACTGGAGCTAATCCAGGAGCATGGACTTTATTTACTGACGACTCTTCTAACCTTAAAGGAGTCGGCTTGGGAATTATCCTCATACCACCTTCAGGTGAAACTATAAGGCAAGCAATTAAATGTTACCCTATTACTAACAATGAAGCGGAGTATGAAGCTGTAATTGCAGGTGTAACTAGCACGAGAATTCTCCATAGAGAAAATCGTGATTAAAAGTGACTTCAACTGGTGGTCAATCAGATGCAGGGGGCTTACACTGCTAGAGAGGCTCGAATGCAAAAATGCCTGGAAAAGGCACGAGAACTGATTAGGCAGTTCCAGTCATAGAAGATCGTGCAAATACCCAAGGAAGAAAATGTAGAAGCATATGCTTTAGCTAACCTTGCTTCAGTAGCAGAAGTAACAAGTGAA
This sequence comes from Nicotiana paniculata, assembly GCA_005239505.1. Taxonomy (NCBI): domain Eukaryota; kingdom Viridiplantae; phylum Streptophyta; class Magnoliopsida; order Solanales; family Solanaceae; genus Nicotiana; species Nicotiana paniculata. Next base: position 29,439 of record ML304256.1, read on the forward strand.
GAAAATGCAATTGTAATACATTTATTTCATTCAGCACTCGACCAGGATAAGCACGAAGTAACCTTTAATAATTTAACCTGAGATTGGAGAAACAAGATAGTAAATTTTTTGTAGTATGGGCTCATACCTGAAGATAAGAAAGAATCTCAAGAACTTCAACGGAAAGTTGTTTGATACTGTCTAATACGGAATAATTATATCGCAAAATGTTTGGCGGTCCTTTAGTGAGATGCCTCGGACCTAATCAAACGGAGTACGTGATAAAAGAAGTACATGAAGGACATTACGGAAATCACGCAGGTGGAAGATCTTTAGTTAAAACGCTAATCAGAGCAGGGTACTACTAGCCTAAAATGGAAGAAGATGCGGAAAAGTTTGTAGCCAAATGTGATAAATGTCAACGTTATGCTAACAATATGCATCGACCTGCAGAATTATCATATATGGTTATCTCCCCAAGGCCATTTATGAAGTGGGTAATGGATATAGTAGTACCCTTACCACAATCCAATGGAAAGGCACGATTTTTACTAGTACTAATAGATTATTTTTCAAAATGGGTAGAAGCAGGTGCTTTTAAACAGATATGAGAAAAAGAGGTGAAAGATTTTATTTGGCGGAATATTATATGTCGATTTGGAGTCCCAAAAGAGATCGTATGTGATAATGGACCATAATTTATAGGCTCATAAATCACAGAATTTTTTCAAAGTTGGCAAATCAAACGAATCACCTCTTCACCTTATCATCCCATGGCAAATGGAAAAGTTGAGCCAACAAATAAGATTATCATCAATAATTTGAAGAAGAGACTAGAGAAATCAAAAGGGAATTGGCCTGAAGAACTACCAGGAGTGTTATAGGCTTATAGAACTACAACAAAAACAGCCACGGGAGAGACTCCATTCTCGTTTGTTTATGGCTTAAAGGCTCTAATACCAGTCGAAATTGGTGAGCCAAGAACGAGATTTACATTGTCAACAGAAAATGACGAGTTAAGAACAAAATTGGATTTACTCGAGCAAAGAAGGGAAGCCGCTTTAATCCGCATGGCAGCACAAAAGCAAATTATAGAGCGGTACTACAACAGAAAATCTCACCTCAGATACTTCAAGATTGGGGACTTCGTTCTTAAAAAGGTTTTCCAATCAACAAAAGATGTTGGAGCAGGAACGTTAAATCAAAATTGGGAAATACCCTATAAAGTTCGAGGTATTGCTGGAAAAGGTGCTTATTAGTTGGAAACTATGGATGGCAAGGTCTTACCCTCGAGTTGGAACGTTGTTCTTTTAAAACTAACCGACACCAAATGATGATATTAGACTTGAAAGACACGCGGAAGTAGCTTAATTACCGGTCTAGGGTTACAACCTTTCTGATGGAAATTTAAAAGGGTTAAGCAGTCATCATCTAAACTGTATATACCTTCGAGTCCTGTATGTTTTTCCTTTTCAGGAAATGGACCACAAGGAAGGAATAATCAAGTGCTCGAGACTTCATACTTCAAACTTCAAATCTCAAACACTTGGGGGACTATATAATATGGCAGGCAAAGGAGACTAGAAAAAGTCAGAATTCAAGTCAAGCATGAGGTCTACTTTACCCAACAAATCGAAAGTTAAAGAGCGAAGTCAAGAGCCAAAAACGCAAGCCTGACTCAAAAGCCTACAAAGAACATACTCGTGGATGTAAACAAATGTTTAGGTTAAAGGCAGTATTTAGTCACGGGTTATAAGTTATACCTTTGTATTGTTTACAAATCTATTGTAAAGAAAATAGTTACGAAAGAGTCATAGATGATACTTGAATACATGTAAAGTATTACGAAAGTTCGAATGATACAAAAACTTTCTTCAGAAACTACTCAAAGGAACATGTGTATTCCTATTTTTTTCCCGTATATTTACACCATTATGAAGTTGAGATGTCTTTTTCATTAAGGGTCGTTCATAAAAGGGCCCTCTTTTATAAATCATTTTTGTTTCAAAAAGACACGAAAAACTAAAGCATTTTTATGTACACTAAAAGAGTAGAACAGAAACTCAAAATAAAATATCACACAAGTTGAGCCAAAAAACTTAAGATATGATATTATAAGATGGTTAAACCTAAGTATGAACTTAGTTCCAACCTACTTGATTTATACAAAAAGAACCCCAAAACTAACCTGGGCATTTTCCAAAAGCTTTACCCCCAAATGCACCAGGGGTAAACCACCAAATGTTCCACTTAAAAAAAAAAAAGCAACACCTCAAATAATATCACTTTTCATTGGGGGGAGATTGGCTTCATCACTAAGAGGAAGAGCAGATTGAGCATGCGAGGGTTGAGCAGCAGCTTCACCATGTATAATCTCATCACCTTCAGGAACATCAACCTCAGGTGAAGAGAAACTTTGACTCTGCCGGGCCGTTTCGATTGTTTCTTTGGTTTTTGCAATCTCAACTTTTAAGTCAAAGTTCTCCTGGCTTACCTCCGGTAATGTTTCAAGGTGGGTATTCTGAAAAGCCCAACTTACATCAACGGCTGCTTTATCCTCAAGAGCCTCGTAATCTTTCTCCCATTGCTCAATTTCATCTTTTAATTCATCTTTTTCGTTCAAAGCTGCGTCATAAGAAGCTTGCAAGGGGAAAAGAGATTTCTTCAAGAATTTAACTTTGTCACAGGACACCCGAAGATCCTCCTGAGTTTGTGTGAGCATTTGAACAAGATCCTCAGAGTAAGTTTCCTTCTGGTTCAATATATCTTTTAAGCTCCTAATCTCCTCAGAAGCCTGGGAAAGTTTCTCAACGAATGAATATTCAAGGAGATTTTTATATTTGCCGCCTAGTTTGATGAAGCCTTTTCAACCGCCAACTCCGCTGCCATAAATTTTACTTGCTGCTCTAAGGTACATTTTTCTTCTTCTATAACTTCCATGTCAAGCTGAAGACTCTCTAACTGCTCTTTCTAATTATCTGCCTCAGTATGGTAGTCGTTCATCAGTTGCTCCGTATGAACACTCCTTTTCATCATCTTTGTACCAATGAAATTGATCTGCACAATAAAAAGGAGAATGTGATGCTAGTAAAAGTTAAATTTTGAAAAGAAAAAGACACGGTTTGTACCTTCAAAGATGAATGCACAATATCATTCATCCATGTAAGGAGCTATGACTTTCTATCTTTGACTTTTTGACCGGGCCAATCAAAGGCTTTAACCATACGTCAGCCTGGCTTGATTTTTTCAAAAGGTTACCTTCAGCAGGAACCTTGATGATAACTTGCTTTATTGCCCTACTACTAGAAGAGCCGACTTCAACATGAGAAGGTACGACAGTAGGGGCAGTCGAAGAAGTCAAGAGAGTAACAGTCGGAGCGGTAGAGACAGCAACAGGTACGGTCATTTGAGGTTCCATCGGAGCAGATGCGAGAAAAATGGCAAGAGGTGCTTCCTCAAAAATTAAGCCAATATTTTCTTCACTAAACCCTCTAGAGAAAAGCTTTTCAGTTGAATCATGGGTTGCAACAGGTGTTTCCTCATCAGAACTCACTTAGGTGGCACTGTCAGGCTCAGGAACGAGAGTAGAACTAGGAAGGGGAGTAGATTCATCATCATAAACAACTCGTCTCCTTGCTCGTGGCTTTCGAACCAATGAGCCTTCCTTTTGTTCTTCTTCATCTTCAGAGTTCTGAGGCATATCAGCCTTTCTTTTTAATGAAGAACCCAGGATTATCTCCTGAGCCTTTGATAAGGAGAGCCTTGAAGCAGTGATTGAAGCCGCAGTAACACCTCGAACAGGAAACCCTAGTAAAGAAAAGGGTCAATAAGTTCCAAGGAAAAATGAAGGTAAGGAGAAAGTGAAAAAGAATATTACCGTGAGTTTTCACTTTCCATCAAAATCTATTTGAAAGATACTTCCAATACCTTACTTCCATCGGAGGAACTGTTAAAAAATTTTCTACCCAACCACGAAAATTGGGAATCTCTTCAAAGGTTCCCATGATTGCTGAAAAAGAAAAAGCAAAACAGTTACGAGAACGAGTATTCTTCATGAAAAGAAGAGAAATAAAAAGATAACTTACGTGAAAAGTTACACTTCTCAGGGAAGGGAAAATTATCTTCACCTACTAATCCACTAGTTGGCGCAGCAGCAAATCGAGCATACCATCCACGATCTTTATCGTCCTTAGGGCTGACCAAAACTCTCTTACTCGTTGCCACAAGAGTAAAAATTCCATGACGGAATAATTTAGGAGAGTAAAGATGGATCAGATGGTAGAAGGTGAAATAAAGAGAATCCAGATTTGCTAAGTACCTAAGGCATGCTACAACACTCCAAATAATAGGACTGATTTGTCCCAAACATATATTGAAGAAACGGTAAAACTCGATAATGACTAGATCTATGGGTGGCCTAAAACCTAACGTGAAGGGATATGTATAGAAGAAAGAAAAATCATCTTTATAGGAAGTAATCTTTTGATTCTCATTGGGAAACAAAATCGAGAAGTTAAATTTCCAGTAACAATCTCTACGCACAATAGAAACTAAACCTCAGTGATTTGAGAAGGGTAAATATCAGCGCGCTCATGAGATGTCATGGAAGTGACCTACTTTTTAATTGCTTCATTATCAGTAACAAAGGAAAGTTCAACGAGTATGATTTCGTCTACTGTAGGTTCATGAAGTGGTTCGCTTGAGTCTCTACTCCTAGAAGAAGATCTATGTGACGATGAAGACCTAGTCCTAGAAGATGTGGAGGAGTAATATTAGCCCTAGAAGATGACAGAAGAGTAACATTGAGTTGAGAAGAGGATCCACGAACAGACACTGATCCTAAACTTCTTAACCTACCACCTCTCCTACTTCGAATAGGAGCAGAAGAAGGGGGAAGTTCATCTACAATTACAACTTTTCTAGGGTCCGGGTTTGGGGAATACATAATTGAGTGAGAAAGAAATATGAGTAAGTTATGAAAGAAGAAGGAAGTTTTCCGTAAAAGCAAAGGAAAAGGATGTATTTATATGCAGAGGCAACTATCAAATAAAGCAAGTAATGATGCAAATGTCATTATGAAAACTGTCACTTCGTGACTGATGCAACCGCAAAAAGCCTTAAAACCCGCTGAAGAGTTGTAGAACCAATCAGAGACTGCCACGTGGCACATGCATTAAATGAAAGTGACAAGTGACGTAGTGGTTCAGAAGAAGATTCAATGGCAAGCACGAACAAAACGACGGCAAAAAGTTCCCCCCTTAAATGAAGATCCACTTCCCAAATATTCAATTGCTGAATAATTGGTAAGTGGGGGGACTATTTGTATTGGTAAAAATAGATATTACACGTGGAATTAATCAAGTGAGTGACATCTAAAGTCACATGGATGATTGGAGGAATGACAACTGGAGGAATACTTAGAAGGAGATATGAAACTAAGTAGATACGAGCTAAACACCCACGAGATGACTAGAAACGGGCGCTCGAGTATATTCAAAGAGTTGAAGAGACACGGTCAAGATAAACCAGGACATAAAAGAAGCAGATTCATAGATCTTCAATTAATTAGTCCAAATGTTACAGAATCTTCACGAAACAGTTACGATTACCTATTATAACGTTTCATTAATGGTATTAATGCTCATTATGACTCAATTATAAAGAGGAATAGACGTTGTACTTGAAGTTCCTTATAAAAGGGAAAGAATTATTATTTGTATGGACAAATTTTGATTACTATTGGAATATATTCTACTTTCTTTTGCTTTCTACTAATTACTTTACTATTTTTTGCTCTTATTTCCTTTATTGTTACTGAGAGAATATTGGATTTCTTGATTATCAGTAACCCGAGTATTTCTTAAAATAAGCTTTGATTGAGAATCCGATTCTTTGGTTAAACAGATTCAAGCGAGGTCGAATTTTACTTCGGCGATTTGACCAAGGCCGAACTTTTCTATGACGATTCGAGCGAGGTCGGATTTTACTTTGGCAATGTGTGAGTTCAGTGGAGTGGTGTGAGAATATCGCGTGCTGCCTTGCTTTCATTGGAGAATTTCATGCGTTGTTGCAGTTTATGCACGAATCGAGGTAAGTCCCAGTTTGTATAGTCCCTTCGTTGCTCGGCCTAGAGAGACCGTTGATGGGACGGGCGATGAACTCGCTGCTTCAAAGTTTGGATGTGATTTGATGTATATAGTCGGGTGAGTTGGTGTTGCATTGCCATGACGAACATATGGGCTAGCTCCTGGTACTCACATTCTGCTTGTGTGGGGTTGCCTAGGACCGGGACAAATTTGGGAGCTTTGAGCTCGCTGCATAGTCCCTTACTTATGGAGATTGTTTCTTAATGATGTCGGTTCGTTTGGAGCCGTTTGTCTGTTACCTGCAGTATGGTATGTTGTGGGGGGTTTTCTTAATTCGATGATTGCTACAGAGAGGAATTTAGAGCTGGTATGTCGGCTAAACTTCTCTCGCATACTCGGGAGGGCGTCCCCATTCTCCGTTACCTTGGTCGGCTGGTTCGCTGATGAATGAGGGGGATTGGTCACGTTTCCCTCGCCGGTTGCACTCTTTAGACCTGAAGTAGGCTTCCCACCCAACCTCATCATTGTTTGAGCTTGAGCTTCTCGTAGGTGGATTATCCACTCCACCCGTTAGGACCTCGAGTTCGAGTCCCGGTTAGTTTCAGTCCTGAGCACGCAGAGATAATAGGAGTATAAGTCATACCACAAACACATAAACGAGAAGCGTTTTAACAGTAAATTACACAACAAGAATCGCCTCATATAGTAAGAGGTGAAGGTGGTATGTGCGGGGTGTCGGTGTTGGGTGCTAACCTAGAAGTGAGACTACAGACGCGCTTGATATGCAACAGTCACAGTCCCACTACGATGGCTTACACTCACAATGCACCGGAGTTGATGTTGTGGCACAACGTAGTTGTCGTGCATAAGCCAGGCATAACTCTGGTTTCGTGAAAGGATTTGTCCTTGATTGGTTTGGTGGTTTTGGGGATTCGCCAACCGATTTCGTAGGTCGACGTTTGTGATAATGGATGGGGCTTCGCTAGATGGTGGATAGAGCTGAGACCACATTTGGATCTAGAGGGAGATGTGGCTTTGGCTGGAAAATCCCCACAAACGGCGCCAAATTATTTTACCAAAAAAGTGTTAAACCTTTTCTTAAAATAAATTAATGAGAAGATAGGGGGTAAATCCTAGCCAAGGATAATTAACTCTAGATCGAAGAATATTAAGTGAGAAAAATCGGATATGGTTAAGCTTGAGAACTCGTTAAGATTGTAAAAGATGTCAAATTTAAATAATGGGCTTACGCTCTCAATACCATTACTCTGTAATGTATGATAAAGAAGAACAAGAAGATGCACCATTAACGGCTACGAAATGTATCTTTATTGATTCCACGATGATGATTACAAAGATCTGCGACAAGGTTTAGAGCCTTCTCTTGAGTATCAGGCAGACTCTCCTTAGAGAGGACTCAAAAAAGTAAAAAAGCCCCCTCCATCATTCTCTTATCATGTATATATACTAGGTGTTGCCCCTTACCCAACGGTCCTTAACCAGGCTACTGTAATCTGTTGTTGGCGTTTTAGGTCGACCTCCCTAAGTGCCATAGCGTGTGCTTCGCCGTAGAGGCTCTTTGATGGTTCGACCTCGGCCGTAGCTGAGTAGCTCGTCGTTATGGTGCCTTTTGGATGCGATTACGGATTAATCGCCTTCTCACCATTTCTTTTTTACGCCATTATCATGTGGTTAGATTTTTACCCAAACACTCCTAGCTCCTTTTATGTTTAAATTATTTGTAGATTACAAATAGACACACTGCCATACACAAAAGACAAAACAGAAAGAAAAACAAGCTCTTCTCAACCTTCATGTTATACACCCTCTGTCTCTTATTCTCTCATTATCAACGAAGTTGGATTAAGGAAAATTGAGATGTTACTTATATAATTTGATTGAGACAAAACATCCTTTTGTTGAATTTTTTATTAATGAGTGCCAAAAGATAACGATCATGACGTCGAGCAATCTCTTGCTCATAACAATATGCGAGGGACTTGTTTGGTTAAAAGGAGATAATAACAATAATAATAACAATAGGCCTAAACTCAAACAAGTTGGAATTGGCTATATGAATTTTCACTAATTTTAAGTTCAATTCATTTCATCAGTGTATGGGTCAAAATCCGGCTAGGCTCAGTGAATGCAAATGGACGAGTTATGGTCGAGGTCGAGCAAGTCCCAGTAGCGAGAAGTCGCCAATCGAGATTACAGGACCGAGGTCGAGTAGAGAAAGAGTAGTAGCAATGGCTAATATAGTCTTAGAAATATAAAAAATAATATTCTACTGAATATTTCTTTGATTGTACTTTTTACGGTTTCCTAGGAATATCCCTTATAAATAGTAAGAGATAGAGAACAAAAAGAGGATCTTGACTTTTCTGATAACAACATTTTGTAAGAAGCTGACTATCAATTATACATACAATAAGCTTGTCTTGTCGCTCCTGTTTGATTTTATTGTTTGTTCTACTTTTCCACTCACAAGATCCAAGAACACTTTTTCCATCATCATAGTTTATTGTCACACGTTGCTTTCAAAAGGAGGAATCATCCACATCATTCAATATCTGGGTGATAAATTCCCTATATTTATATTTATTTCCATTTGTCACATTTATTGTCTACCACTATTCTCCTATTCATTGACAATCATTGAGCATATACTTGATATTTAATAATCTTGAATACGGTCCCATATCACTGATATCTTCTAGTTTTTACATCCAGAATTTATTATGTTTAACTAAGATTTGCCCATTATTACTTTACTTAATTAGTTTAACAAAAAGCGTAACACTTTTTGGTCAAACAATTTGGCTCCGTCTGTGGGGAATTTTCTAGTTAAAACTTTGGTTCTTTCTAGATCTAAAAAGAACACACACAAAAAGCTTTGCAAAACCCCGTATTTCCTTGTTTGCACAAATCTGACATGGCAGGCATCGGAGAGGAAAAGAGGAAGGCGCTAGCCGGCCTCACCATCGACCTTCTCCACTCTATTAACGGGGTGGACGAAATGGGGGATGAAGACATAACACCAAACGCATGTCCCAGGCGAAACAACTTGCCTCCACCTCCCGGAACCATCGCGACCTCACACGGTATGGGTGCCTCTACATCCACGACAGAAGAGTCACCACCAGCAATAAAAAAGTTACTTGAAGCATGGTTGACAAACACGCTGACCGACTTCCTTGGCAAACCCGCTCGAAAGTCGAGCAGAGAAGAGACGAGAGTCGGTTTCAGCACCCGACGACCAACTCGTCCATCCCAGAGTTCTCACACGAATGAGACTCAATGATAAGATAGTACCATGTTGCATAACACTAACAGGTTTTAACAATGCAGTAGAACAGACCTCCGGAGAGATCGCACTGCCCATTCTGGCCAGGGTCGTCACCCTGGAAACAACATTCCACGTCATGAATCAAGACACAACCTACAACGCCATTATAGGACGACCCTGGATACACGCTATGAGGGCCATCCCATCCATCCTGTATCAGGTCATCAAGTTTCCTACCTCGTGGGGAGTGTTCAGCATTCGCGTCGAACAGCGCACAACCCAAGAATGTTATCGCATCGCCCAAGACTGCACAAACACTCAACAGTTGAAAGGCGAAGGCACGGAAGCATAGCAATTAGCGAAGTCGAGGTCAGGAGGTGACGTTAGCAAAGACCCCAAAGTCGTGGAAGCTCTAGGTTCAACAGTGGAGGATCTCAATCTCGTACAATTGGATAAAAGCGACCAAAACAAAAAAGCCTATATCGGCCACAAACTCCCAGAACCAGGTAAATACCATAAATTTTTAACTGACAACGCAAACTTGTTTGCCTTCTCCCACAGAGATATGCCAGGAATCCCGAAGGAAATTGCAACACATAAGCTGAATGGAGACCCACTCTACCCGCTGATACGGCAGGTCAGAAGGAAATTCAACGACGCCATAAACGATGTCGTCTGCGAAGAGGTAGAAAAGTTGCTCACAAATGGTTCTATCAGGGAGTCAAAATAACCCCAATGGGTCGCTAATGTGGTCATGGTGAAAAAGAAAAATGGGAAATAGCACATGTGCATTGACTTTCACACATCTGAATAAGGCCTTCCCGAAAGATTCATTCCTATTGCCTCACATTGATGAGCTCATCGACGCAACGACATGGACAAGCTGTTAAGTTTCTTGGACGCCTATTCAGGTTATAACCAACTATTCATGGAGATAGAGGACCAGGAAAAACCCATTTTCGTCACCCCACCAAGGGACGTACCACTACAGACTCATATCGTTCGGATTGAAAAATGCAGGGGAAACCTACCAGAGGCTAGTAACCAAAGTGTTCAAAGAGAATCTCGGAAAGACGATGGAAGTATATATAGACGACATGTTGGTCAAGTCGAAAAGGAAAGAGGACCACATCGACCATCTTAGGAAGCCTTCAACATACTCAGACAGTATGGCATGAAGCTAAACCCTGAGAAATGCACCTTCGGAGTGACCTCGGGAAAGTTTCTCAGCTTTTTGGTGTCGTAGAGAGGCATTGAGGTTAACCTCGACCAAATCAAGGCTATAGAGGGAACACCTAAAAATTTGACCAACAAGAAGCAGGTGCAAAAACTGACTGGCTGAATAGCGGCCTTATCGAGGTTCATCTCACGATCCTCCCATAGATGCCACAAATTTTTTGCCATACTCAAAAAGGAAAACGGACTCCAATGGAATGCTGCTTGTGTCGATGCTCTAAGAGAACTAAAAGCATACATGTCCTCGCCACCACTACTTGCCAAGGCGGAACCCGTAGAATGCATCCTAATCTACCTGGACGTGTCCAACATTGTGGTAAGCGCAATCTTGGTCCATGAAAAAAAAGGTACGTAATCTTCAATCTATTACATTAACAAAACTTTGGTCGACGCCGAAATGAGGTACCACCCCTCAAAAAGTTGGTCCTGGCTTTGGTCGTAGCATCACGAAAACTCAGACCTTATTTCCAATGCCACCCCATATCGGTAGTCACGACTTTTCCCTTGAGGAGCATCCTACACAAACCCGAACTGTCGGGCAGGTTGGCTAAATGGGTCGTCGAGTTAAGTGAGCATAATATAACATATCAGTCGTGAACAACGATAAAGTTGCAAGTACTCGCTGACTTCGTCGCCGACTTCAGCGTCAAAATAATGCCCGAAGTCCAGAGGGAAGACTCTAACACTTCCCCCGATTCACCCAATCTATGGATCCTATACACCGATGGTGACTCCAACGCGTCAGGTTCCGAACTGGGACTCATACTCCAGGTCCTGATGGGCGAAGTAATTCGCTAGTCCATACGGTACCCTGATATGACTGATAATGAAGTCGAGTATGAGGCTGTGATTGCAGGATTAAAACTGGCCCTCAAATACGGAGCACGACGTGGCATCCTCCACTGTGACTCACGGCTCGTCGTCAATCAAGTCACAGGGACTTTCCAAATCAACTAACAATGGCTACAAAAATATCAGGCCAAGATTTACAAGTTGTTGCCTGAGTTCGATGAATTCCAGCTCGACCAGATACCTCGAGCACAGAACATCGAGGTAGACGGCCTCGTCAAACTGGCAACGGCTACCAAGAACATAAACGGAAAAGAGAATGTGGTTACTCTCCTCCATTCATCAATAGATCAAATCGAGGTACAAACTATAAACATGACTTGGGACTGGCGCAATCGTATTATCTCATATTTGCAGGATGGAGTGCTCCCACCCGATAAAAAAAGAAGCCAAGAAGCTTCGAATGCAGGCAGCCAGGTACAACATCATCTATAGAGACTTGTGCAAAAGAACGTTTGACGGTCCCCTAGCAAAATGCTTAGGACCAAACCAAACACAGTGCGTCCTCTAAGAAGTACATGAGGGCCACTGTGAAGATCATACTGGCAACCGAGCCCTCGTCAGATATCTCATATGTGCAGGCTACTACTGGCCCACTTGAAGAAAGAGGCCGCCGACTTCTTCAAAAGGTGCGAGCAGTGCCAAAAATACGCCCCCATGATTCACCAAGCAGGCGAGCACCTCCACTCAGTCATCTCGCCTTGGCCCTTCATCAAATGGGGAATGGATATTATCGGACCCCCCCCCCCCTAACGGGACGAGGTAATGTACGATTTCTTTTAGTTTTGACTGACTACTTTTCAAAATGGGTGGAAGCAGGTGCATCGCCCAAATACGCAAGTAGGAGGTCATCACATTCATACAGAGAAATATCATATCCCGCTTCAGCATCCCCAAGGAAATTAGTTGCGACAATGGACCTCAGTTCACTGGGATGATAATCCACGGGGATGATAATGTTCTGGTTAGACCCCTAAGTCTTTATCTCTACTCGGGTGAACCTCTCTTGAAAAGCCTACACCTCCTCGGGGTCGATGTCGGAGCCTAACTCATCGTCTTATATAAGGACGGCTTTATCTCTCACATCAACAGATGATGATCCAACCTCAGGTGCTTGTGCACGTTCCTCCCCCGTGGTGGCCTCTTCTGCCTCCAACGACCTCTCCTCTGCGACGATCTCCAGTGCGGGAGCAGCCTCAATGACAAGTGGATGCGCTGACTTAGCGTCCAACATAATCGGCCCCTTAGGAGCAGCAACGGCCATGGTAACCATGCCAGTATCTAGCCTCCGCCTTTTTAACGGAGCTGCCTCCTCCTCGCCGGGAGAAGACTCGTCGATCAGGTGCATAAACGGGCGGACAGGGGCCTCCACCGACATAACGGCCGCATATAGGACGAAGTCACCCAATGATGAGGTTTGAGGATGATCACTCCTTACAGATTCTGCTAGTACGAATGCATCACAGCCAAGGCGACCGCCTGGCGGAACGCAGATACGGGAGCCTTCCCTTCTTGGAAGCCCGTCGACCTGACATAAAAAGGAATATATGTCAATGAACAATGACTAACAACAGGCTATAACAAGGGCGAAATCATTACAAAGCCAAAATCTAACTTATCGGTTGAAGGTTTGGGCCCAAACCTCTTATTGAAGGACGCCCAATCACGAATCCCCATAGTGTGAGGCAGGATGCGGGCTACCCAGTCACTGATGTTGGAAATCAGAGAAGGTGTACGTCTCTCAGCTACAAAAAAAATGAACGAGTCAAAAACACGAATAAAGGTAAGAATACACACTTCAAACGGTAAAAGATACTTATGATTGAAACTCCATTGCCTAGGGAATCCACACGGGTTCGCCACCACGTGCTCGATTTTGATATATAAATAGTTGAACCAAAATTGGCGGTTCGCCTTGTCGTCCATCCTCTCCACTAACCCTTTGGTTCCACAGTGGCGAAGATGAATCATTGTGTCTCTATAGAAGCTCAGCGTGAAAAGGTGCAGAAGGTGAGGGACAAAGACTTCGCAGCCAGCCAGCTCCGCTAATCTCGTCAACATGAGAAAATTTTTGTAAAGGTAGGAGGATAGCTGCGCCGGACAGACACCATAAAAATGGCAGAACTCTCCTCCTAATGGAAGAAGAGGAAGAGTATAGCCTGCCAAGAACAGATAGACATAGAATACGCAATACCCGGGCCGATGGACCTGTATCACGACGTCCCCTGCCGGAACGATATCAATATGAGCGGGGATGTGGTATTTGGATCTGAGGGCGGAGATATGCTTCGACCCCATCTTGCACAATACTAGCTCAGGGTCTTGAACGGGCTCTTTTGAGAAATCGTTCCTAGAAGTTGGGTTTCATGGAATAACCTCATCCACAGCGGGAAAGCTTTCATCTTCCGCAACCATGGATTCACTGCCACTAGAAGGCATAGCCACCGACAATGGAGTAGCATCAGAGACTATCTCTAAGTTGGGAGTTGAATTGGTCATTTTCTGATAGTATGTATGCGGTGGAGCTGGAAAAGAAATGGTGTTGACGACAGAATAAATAGGAGGCAAGAACTGATGAAGAAGAGGAAGCAAAATGCAGAGATGAAGTAGGAAATGCAAAAGTTTCACTTAGAAACTTCTCCCCCTCTATTTATAAACAACCGAGGAGCCCAAATCGATGCAAATGACAGTCAGTGGCCCTAAAACTGAAGCAGTAGAGGCTCGAGAAATGACGTTGTGCATTGGGAAGATGCGCAATGATGACGCACGTGGTCGTGACATCATCCTACGCCTGCCTCACTGACCATGACCCTTGGAACGACATGTCACCATTTTGACAGGGATCACTTCTGCTCAGCTATCATGCCGAAATTGCTTCTGAACTACTGCAGATAAAGTCCGGTCACTAAGGTCGACCAAGAAGAAGACCTCAATAAGCGAAGGGACTAACTGTATGGGTCAAAATTCGGCTAGGCTCAGCGAATGCAAATGGACGAGTTATGGCCAAGGTCGAGCAACGCCCAATAACGAGGAGTCGCCAAACGAGAGACCAGGACCGATTATAGCATTTTGTAAGAAGCTGACTATCAATAATATATACAATAAGCTTGTCTTGTTGCTCCTGTTTGATTTCATTTTTTGTTCTACTTTTCCACTCACAAGATCCAAGAACACTTTGTCCATCTTCATAGTTTATTGTCATGCGTTGCTGTCAGGAGAAGGAATCATCCACATCATTCAATATTTGGGGGATAAATTTCCTCCATTTATATTTATTTTCATTTATCACATTTATTGCCTACCATTATTCTCCTATTCATTAGAATCATTGAGCATATACTTGATATTTAATAATCTTGAATACGGTCTCATATCACTGATATCTTCTAGTTTTAGATCCAGAATTTATTATGTTTAATTAGGATTTGCCCATTATTGCTTTACTTAATTAATTTAACAAAAAGCTTAACACTTTTTGGTCAAACAATCATCATACAAGTAAGTAAAAAGTGGAAAAATGAGTTAAATATTATATAAATAATAGCAGCAATGATAATATTATTAGAAGTTTCCTAACAAGACTAAAACTTATATTCAAGTAGTAAATAGTATGTATATATAATTTTTTATTCCATTATATCCATATATTTAGCTATCTGTATTATGAGGATTTATCATGAATTGACAAGTTTTATGTTGACTGTCAACCTACGCAACCCTCCTTTATTTAGGCTTAATATTGACAATGTGAACAAACTTGAAGAGGCCGAGTTATTTTGTTTACATGAGACAAACATGAATACATCTAGTAACTTTAATTCTTTGAGCCCACTTCATAGAAAAAGTGCATGTATATGATTAAATGGGAAGTCATCACGACACCCAAATCACAAGGAGGCCTAGGTATACAACAACTTAAGGCCAAAAACCTAGCACTTCCCGCTAGTACAACTTGGAAATTATTCCAAAATCAAAGGACCCAATGGGCATCCCTTCTTCTCTCCAAATATGGTCTAACATGCACATCAAACCCAAGAACTTCCATAATATGAAAACATTTAGTTACGAGATGGAGAGTATGCCAAAAGGGGTTAGTCTGGCAGGTCACACAAGGAACTCATATTAACTTTTTGCACGACAATTAGCTAGCTCCCAGCCTTAATATTCGTAGTCTCATACATGGGCCATTAACATAACAAGACCAAAATCTTACTTTGCACATGCACTCAACATTATAGGAAATGCACGACAATTAGCTAGCTCCTAGCCTTAATATTCGTAGTCTCATACATGGGCCATTAACATAACAAGACCAAAATCTTACTTTGCACATGCACTCAACATTATAGGAAATGCACGACAATTAGCTAGCTCCTAGCCTTAATATTCGTAGTCTCATACATGGGCCATTAACATAACAAGACCAAAATCTTACTTTGCACATGTACTCAACATTATAGGAAATGCTAAACCAATCATGTCCATGAATTTGCCTATATCAATACTCCAAAGGATAACACAATACTATATAGCCGCTTACTCAATTCTCTCTGATCGTCTCATCCCGAGACATACATCATCAGGCCTTTTCTCTGTTAGTTCTTGCTACAAAATGATAACAAAATCCAACGAATTACCCAATCACCACGAGTGGATATGGCAACTGCGTACATTACCAAAAATTAAAATATTTTTATGGTTGTTGAGTCACGAACGACTGCCAACACCATATTACCTACATAGACTAGGAATCATTCCTTCCAATATGTGCGCTATATGTCAACAAGAAGCATAAACGATTCCCCATAAGTCTGTAATTATGAAACGATGCCAGCCTACCCATAAGTCTGTAGAAAACTTCTGACACGATGACTCGTACACTCGGTTGCACTCCGAATGAGGTGGAGTCTTACCGATCCTTCGTTGGATGTCAATCTCGTCTACTAGGAAAGCTCCTACTAGTTATCTATACCTACAGGCAAGAATGCAGCGTCCCCAACAAAAGGACATTAGTACGAATAATGTACTGAGTATGTAAGGCATGTAAATCAGTATATAAAGGACATGAAAGAAACATGGAGTAAAGGACTCAACCTGTAAGTCTGGATAACTCTATAAATCATGAAATATTTATAATGTCATACATGTGAATATAAATGCCATGTAATACATAGGTATGTACATACATAACATCATCAAGCCTCTGAGGGCATCCCATCATATAATCTCGGTCACTGTGGGCAAAATAATCAACGTATACCAGTTGATTAGGTGGTGGTGTGTATATAACGCCGTAACCTTTTTCCATATCCCATATACATATATTTATATATATACGCGTATATAACGCCATCTGGTCATGGGTCAATGCACATGTATAAATGAATGAAATGAATGAAAAATATATAATAATCTCAATATTCCTTCCGGATAAACTTTTTCAACTACGTATTATTCTGAGACCCATGAACAGAAGATAATAATAATTCACATGGGGAATAAAGAATATAGACACCCCTAATATTTCTATGAATAGAGTAATTTATGGAAACTGTGCATTTGCTCGTTTCTTCTGTATAATTTGGATCATATCAAAAAGAAAGAAGGGATGACCTTAACATACCTGGAGTAGGGAAAAATCCGTATGATATTCTTGCTCGAATTCTCGTTGAAGCAGAAATGTCACGTTATAATTAAGGAGGATGACTCCTCTGTACAATTAGCAAAACTTTTGCAGAAAATCACGTAGAATAGCACTACTCCCTTTTACAGTGTAGCTTACAAAAGATAAAATGTAATGGTTTGATTATATGTGTTTGGACAATCTATGGTGTGGATTCTGATTGTAGGAATTTTGTAGAAAATTCGTTGCTAAAGCACCAAACATCCTACCTAACTGAAGTCTTGGAAACGTTAGAGAAGAAGAAGTAGTGATCCAAAACATTGAATTTATTAGAAATGTAGTACATATCTAATATCTTAGTTGCCACCTAAGACTACATAATTACTTAGTCATTTGTTTGGTAAGCTCTCTTGCTGCCATGTGGGGTGGGGTGAGAAATAAATCATTATTCACTTGTTAGTTAATTGGGTAATGTCTCGTTACCCAGTAATTAACCAATTACCCACATAATAAAAAATTATCTCAAATTACGTAAAATTCTACTTATTTTTAATACACCTTACTATGATATACTATCGTGGTTATTTGGTAACATATAAAATTAATACATAAAATATCCATGTAAAAAAATACACATATTTCCTCAACTTATAATTTTCTTAATCTCATAAAAAGAGTATAAATTTTCGTACACTTAACTTAAAATGATAAAAAAAAATAACCTTCTTTTCTTGTGAAAAAAAAATTCATATCTTTACAATAAAGAAAATCTCATAAACGTTTCTCATATTATGTGTATAATTTAAAACACCTTCGAAAGTAGTAATATTAATAATTATATAAAATTATATTTTTCAAACCATTTTTTTACAAAAATATTCCTCTCAAAATACCATATCAAATATATATAACGATATCAAGGTTGTTAAACTTACGCGGTGTAACATTCTCCCCCCCCCCCCCCAGAACATTTGACCTTGAATGTTAACTCTTAGAGGTTTTCAAAATTTTAATTAGGGTCTCATCTGTAAACTAAACTAAAACCAATACTATATCCGAAGTCTCGAGTATAACCTTTTCTACTTGAGTATCTCGTATCTTCTTCACCTTTACCTTACTTACCTTTCATCTCGCATCGTATCTTCTGTTTCTTCCATAACTTCCCTTCCACATAAGTAGAAATAACATCTACGCCTTAAAGCTCTATTGTGATAGCACCTCTAATGCATATAAAATTCGACGGAAACTTTATACTGACTTCTTACGACTCAGCTCTATGGCACGATCTGGAAACAAAAGAAGGGTAACATTTCCTAAATGCCCTATAGCCTCTCAATTATAAATGTGGCGCATAGCACACCCATAAAGTGAGAATCTACTAGGCACGGCTTTGTATACTCCCTAGGACACGAGCCGCTCTGATACCACTTTGTTACGTCCCAACCTTGGGAGGCGTGGCTGGCACCTGGTGCCGTACTGGCCCGAGCGAACCACTCTGTAACTCATAATTGTTCGACCAAAATTAGAACATACATAGTTTGAGTTAGCTGGACTCATTCCTTTTGTAACTATCATGGGCTCACATGGCCACAACTCATAATGTATAACTATAAGTGAGTAAACATTGTATCAGTAAACTACCGTTCTTAACACATGAATACATATGGGCCGGCAAGGCCTCTGACATACTGTACAAAATGAACCTTTTTCTACAAAGCCTCAACGATTATTTGACATCAAATGGAACAGGGTATTGACCTACCCATAAGTCTGTAGAAAACTTCTGACATGATGACTCGTACATTCAGTTGCACTCCGAATGAGGTGGAGTCTTACCGATCCTTCGCTGGATGTCAATATCGTCTACTATGAAAGCTCATCAAACTGATTATTTATATCTGCAGGCATGAATGCAGCGTCCCCAACAAAAGAACGTTAGTACGAATAATGTAATGATTATGTAAGACATGTAAATCGGTATATAAAGGACATGAAAGAAACATGGAGTAAAGGACTCAACCTGTAAGTCTGGATAGCTCTATAAATCATGAAATATTTATAATGCCATACATATGCATATAAATGTCATGTAATGCATAGGTCTGTACGTACATAACATCATCAAGCCTCTGAGGGTATCTCATCATATTATCTCAGCTACTATGGGCAAAATAATCAACATATACCAGCTGATCAGGTGGTGGTGTGTCTATAACGCCGTAACCTTTTTCCATATCCCATATACATATATTTACATATATACGCGTATATAACGCCATCTGGTCCTGGGTCAATGCACATGTATAAATGAATGAAATGCATGAAAAATATGTAATAATCTCAATATTCCTTCCGGATAAACTTTTTCAACTACGTATTGTTCTGAGACCCATGAACATAAGATAATAATAATTCACATAGGGAATCAATAATATAGACACCCCTATTATTTCTATGAATAGAATAATTTATGAAAATTGTGTGTTTGCTCGTTTCTTCTGTGTAATTTGGATCATACCAAAAAGAAAGAAGGGATGACCTTAACACACCTAGAGTAGGAAAAAGTCCGTATAATATTCTTGCTCGAATTCTCGTTGAAGCAGAAATGTCACGTTATAATTAAGGAGGATGACTCCTCTGTACAATTAGCAAAACTTTTGCAGAAAATCATGTAGAAGAGTACTACCCCTTTTACGGTGTAGCTTACAAAAAATAAAATGTAATGGTTTGATTATGTGTTTGGACAATCTATGGTGTGGATTCTGATTGTAGGAATTTTGTAGAAAATTCGTTGCTAAAGCACCAAACATCCTATCCAACTGAAGTCTTGGAAACGTTAGAGAAGAAGAAGTAGTAATCCAAAACATTGAATTTATTAGAAATGTAGTATATATCTAATATCTTAGTTGTCACCTAAAACTACATAATTACTTAGTCATATGTTTGGTA
This sequence comes from Nicotiana paniculata, assembly GCA_005239505.1. Taxonomy (NCBI): domain Eukaryota; kingdom Viridiplantae; phylum Streptophyta; class Magnoliopsida; order Solanales; family Solanaceae; genus Nicotiana; species Nicotiana paniculata. Next base: position 49,450 of record ML304256.1, read on the forward strand.
AGCTCTCTAGCTGCCACGTGGGGTGGAGTGAGAAATAGTAATCATTGTCCACTTATTTGCTAATTGAGTAATGTCTTGTTACCCAGTAATTAACCAATTACCCACATAATTAAAAATTATCTCAAATTATTTAAAATTCTACTTATTTTAATACACTTTATATACCTTACGATAATATACTATCATGTTCATTTGGTAACATATAAAATTAATACATAAAATATCCATGTAAAAAATACACATATTTTCTCAACTTATAATTTTCCTAATCTCATAAAAAAAGTATAAATTTTCGTACACTTAATTCTTAAAATGATAAAAAAAAAAAAAAGACCTTCTTTTCTTGTGAAAAAAAATCATATCTTTACAATAAAAAAAAATTTATAGACGTTTCTCATATTATGTGTATAATTTAAAACATATTCGAAAGTAGTAATATTAATAATTATATAAAAGCATATTTTTCAAACTATTTTTTTACAAAAATATTCCACTCAAAATACCATATCAAATATATATAACGATATTAAGGTTGTTAAACTTACGAGGTGTCATACACACACACACACATATGTGTATATATATATATATATATATATATATATATATGTATATAAGAGAGAGATAACTAAAATATATAATATCATATCATATACTACATATAATATTACAATGACACGTTATAAAGAAAACTTGACGAAGAAGAAGCAAACTTGGGGAAAGCCTCGGAGATTTTTGGATGGTGCATAGGTGTTGTAATATATAAAGAAATGAAAATCTTGTAAAATTTAAAACTGAAAATACATGTTTGTTTTAAAAGTGGATATACTTTTATTGTATTAATGACCAATAGATGGATAGTTGAGACATTATAGGAGTCTAAAAGAATTAGTCATTCTGCAATTGAATACTTAAAAATTTGTTTGCGCCATTATCCCACGTTTAGGGGAGTAATTTTAGGAGTTTATGAAATTAAAAAGATGCAAAAGTCATAAGAAATTGCATTTTATGGAATTTTCTCAAAGTAGTTGTAATGTTTCTAAATAAGTTTTAAAGAAGTTGTATTTTGTGTAAATTCCTCCTTAATTTACAACGACTTGCAATGGGCTCCTCCGATGTCCCATGGGTGAGCTTCAAATGAGCCTGTTGGGCTGATTTAGGATCGGTCAAAATGGGTTGAGATGAAATGGGTTAAGATGGACTGAATTCAATAAATGAACGGGTCAATGACTTCCCAACCTTGAACGAATTGTGCGGGTCACGTGGATTTGTGCTCCAATTGCCACGTAAAAATTGCACGAAGCGCCCTATTTGATCGTCCTCATTTAATTTATACCTATATTTTTAAAATTATTTAACCTATATCCTAATTTTTACAACTTCAGGCGTCTCCTTTTTCCTGCTACCTGTGCGCTCCTTTCTTCCTTCTTTCTTGATAGTAGTAGTCTTCCAAGTTGGTGGGAGGCGAAACTCATGCATCATCCAATCAGTTTTTGTGCCTTTCCCAGCACTTCCTCGATAATATACTAAACATTTTTTGAGGCCAATGATGCAATCGTGATTTTGTGATTTGGTAGTAGAATAAATAGACTTGTCAATCCCAATTGCTTTCCAGAATTTAGATCTTGTTACTCTATTTGGTCTTACACTGTTCTTGTATTTAATCTCTAAAAATGCTAAAGTTTAGCAAATATAAACAAAAACTTCAACTCGTATAATGCTAAAGTTCATCACAAACATAACAAAACTTCTACTAAAAACATGCTGGAATTCAGCAAATATAGAACAAAACTTCAGCTAAAACATGCTGAAGTTCAGCAAATAGAGAATAAAACTTCAGCTACTAGAATGCTTAAGTTCAGCAATTACAAAGAAAAACTTCAGCCAACACTTGATTCAGCAATTTGCTACTTCAGGCCCGTCTACTAGAATGCTTAAATTTGCATGATTGTCTTTGCTACTTCAGGCCCGTATGCCTGAAGTTACACAAAAATTGGGTACGCTTGTAATTTTTTTGCAAAGCGAATATAAGTTAAAATGTGACCCAAAAAGCGGGTATAGATGCAAATGGCCCCAATTGCCACCCTAGGTGAGCCCAACTAAGGTTGTGCACAGATCGGATTTAGCACATTTCAGATTCGGATTTCGGATTCTAGAAAATACAATCCGAATTCGATCCGAATTATATTGAATTTGGATTTTAAAGTTTGGATCGGATCGGATTTCGGATCTTATTATGCCTCAAAGTTGCAAACTAATATGTATATTTTCTTTGTAAAAGAGACAATGCATTAAGAAAAATTCATGTTTATACAATTATGAGAGTACTATGGTACTAATATAGTTAAATCTAGCAATTGTAAAGGTAATAACTTGGAAGGAAGTACTGACTATCCGAAATTAAAGTATAGTATTTATACATTGCCTAATAATTTCGGATTTAGGATCGGATCAAATTAAAATATTTCAATTCGAATCCGATCCGAAATCCGAAATTTTAATAAACATAATACAAAATCCGATCCAATCCGAAATTCGAAATTGAATGAATCGGTTCGAATTTCGGATATCGGATCCAAATGAAGTGCCCTAAGCCCAACAGGGGTTCTGATATGAAAAGGCCCAAGAGTAAAAGAGCAAACGGAAAAAAGAATAACTTGCTTACACCCTGTTATGTTGAGTAACAATGGCGGATGTTCAGAGAAGGGGAAGACCATTACCTCCTCCACCACCGAGAGGCCCGCTTGGTCCACCTCCCGCTAGGCTTGCTCCCCGCCTCCAACCAGTCGATCGTGAGAAGGTCTCTCCTTTCTCTTTTCTCTCTCTCTTTTTTTTTTTTTGGTTTTCTGAATTGGTTACAGTTGTTAGTATTAGATGGTTTTTGGACTTATATAGCATTGACCTATAATTTTGTGTAAGTTTGTGCCTTTTTTGTTTCAAGGTGTTTCGAACTTAACCTTCTGTTGTGGACTCTCTAGGGTTTTGGTGTTTATGGTGTATTGCTATTCAACAGCAACAGCTATACTACTATGCCTTAATCCCACACTAGTTGGGCTGCCGATATTTTTGCTCCATTTGGACTCTGTTTTGCTTCAATACTAAATTGACTGGTGTATTATTATACAAGGAATGATATTTGATCTGGTTAATAGAAGTTTGGCATCACTTTGTATTATATTTGGACAATACATGCTGTTTGGAGTGATCTAATGATGTTATTTCTTTTTTGTGTTTTTGCTAGCAGTTAGTTGGCATGTTTTTTTTCGACTTAAATTTTGTATTTCTTATTCTCACTTACTATGTTAATGTGCGTTTATGGCACGAATATTGAGCATTATTCTTTGCATACTGGAAGTTACTTACAATATCTTTTTTTTTTGTTTATGGGGATTCCATCAAAAACCAGACTTGTCCTCTGTTGCTTCGTGTTTTCACCAAGGTATGCACTCCAAAAGAACTCCATTATTTGTTTTTGTGCTAGTTCTCTTATAAAATCATCACTTTTACTACTCTTAAATAATTTCTACATTTTGTTTTATTTTTGGATGGATGGTGACTTTAAATGTTTCTCGATAGGTGTAAGTTCTATATTTTATTTTTGTTCATCTTTAATTCATGGAATAACTATATGAGCAAGACATCTTATAAAATTAAAAAAACGATATTAGCAAGACAAAGATCTCAAAGGTGTTGTACCGTCATAAACCTCACAAATTATCAGCTTTGGAATTTTTGAGAGTATTAAGAAGTATTTGCTTTCAAAATGTATATGCTTTGCGTAAGCCTTGCTTTCTTTTTTGTCACTAAAAAACTGATCTGTGAGCATATTTTTGGTTTCACCGACTTTTAAGACAAGTATGAAACAAATTGTTGCATCGCTATTATGGTCAATCAGTGATACACTCAGTGGAGGCTTTACTTTGGAACTTACAGATTGGAGGCCATCACGGTGACAATGATTTTGCTGTGAGAGGCAAGGAACCCAAAGATGAGGTCCAAATCTATACATGGATGGATGCTACTCTGCGTGAATTAACTGATCTGGTATGATGAAAGTAACAGATATTATATCTTTAAACTGATCTCTCCGATTGGCTGTTGTCTTCCTTCCTCGTTGTGTATCCTCATGTTCACTATGTGCTTGCATGCACGAAGCATTTAAAGATGTTAAGAGATTGCTGCCATTTTTTTGTAGCGCCTTCTACCCTAGACTTGTATGAATTACTATTGTTTCTAATTGTCCGGAAGATGAGCTGTTGGATTCCTGGAGTGCTGAGTCTTCTTCCATATATAGAGCTTGTATTCGAGTTTTCAGTTGATATATAGAAGATCATTGAAATACTATGAACTTAAGACCTCAATGAGGGGAATCTTACTAGCTCAGGTGGTTGGCAAAATTTCACCTTATTGGGGAGGGTTCGATTTTCCTCCCCTCCTTCCCCTCCCTCTTTTTTAGAAAAAAAAAAGACCTCAATGAGCTGGTGTATTGATAATATTCAACACGAAAGCAAGACTGTAAGGGTTCTTGAACCAATTGATATTATCAGTAATTGCTTAGACAGTTGAATACAGTTGAATAGGTTCTGACAAAATTTAGTCTCTCTTGATGGTTATAAGTGAAAAACTACTCACCAAAATTGACAGCAGAATGTACTATTATACTTATTCGGCATGTCTAAATGTCAGGCAAAATGCAGCGGTATAAGACTATAAGTAAACAAATTCATTTTAATTTGGTGGCACAATTTGTATATCATCGGCTTCGGGGGACATGCCAGTGCAGTTGTACTGTAAATCTTTTTAATAACTGTGGTATCCGAGCTAGTTTACACGCACCTTGATTAGTTCCATCCATGCTACCATCCACCACAGGGATACCGGGTAAGTCTATCCACCGAGGCTTGGACAGGGAAGAAATCGCCTAGTGTCTTTTCTCCTTCCTCTGGATTTGAACTTGAGACCTAATGGTTCTTAACTCACTTCATCGACCATTAGGCCGCACCCTTGGTTGAAGTTGTATTGTAATTTTCCTCACTCTTCTTTATATCCTAATATATTTCCACGCCAAACATTCTTTCATGTGGTTTATCTGTTTACTGCGTCTGTATCAGGTTAAAGAAGTAGCTCCAGAAGCAAGACGAAGAGATGCAACTTTGTCCTTTGCTTTTGTCTATCCTGATAAAAGGGGACGATTTGTCGTTAGAGAGGTCTTTCTCACTTCTTTCTCTATATGCTTGTTTTTATATGAACTTGGTGTTGACATGTGAAGGTGTGCTTGTTGTATATGTGGTGCTTCTGCACCCTTTTTTTAATTATGTTGAGGCTTTTTGGATGGTTTATGATACGTGTCATATTATGTACGTGTGGACCATGATTGTAGTTCATGCAAGATGTTCTTTCATTTGATTATGCCCTCTTATTCACATTTTCTGAGACTAGTTTCGCACTAGAATAAAGGATTATTGCTGTGACAACTAAAACTTCCAGAACATGTCATCTGTGACATGATGCGATAACGTGTCACCTTTACCGCTTTTAAAGTTTGTTCATCTTACATGTTCGATTTGTCTACTAAGTTCTTCGTCATGTCCTACTGACTTCTTGGTCTTTGCACAATCTACTAGTAAATTTAGTTGTCAATGTATGCCATAGTTTCAAAGTTTCTTCATTTAGTGTTCCTCAAATTTTAGTGTTTGAGTGTTACTATTGTATGAGAAATCTGGGATTGCCATTTGTGATTTTTAATGTAACAATATTTGTTTTAATATTTTCAAGTCAACAGTGATCTTATAGTGTTTATTAATCTCCCTGATGTGAAGGTGGGGAGAACGTTTTCTTATCCAAATATGAGGCGACCAGATAGTGGCAGCAAAACTTTGAGTGAACTTAAATTTCAGGTAAACGCTTTGTTCATATGGAATCATCAACCTCAACCTACCTTCATGGAATTTGGTGTTCACTTGTTTTTGCCTCTGCAGGTAGGAGATTACTTGGATGTGGCTATCCTGTTCCAGTGATCTGTTATGGCTCCTCTGTCGTGATTAGAATTATGCAAACTTGTATTACTTTGTGTTCTTCATACTTATACATATCTGTAATTTTCTTGGTAATCTGAGCTCCAATGTTCATTTTCGCTGTGATATTGCCGCCAGAGTGCTCTATGACTAGATCTATTATGTCACGTTCGTATGCAATTGATTTAACTGGACTCTTCTTTGAGCCAACTCCATTGTTACGCTGCTGTCAGCACTTTTATTAATTTTTTTTTTTTCAATTTTATGACCTGCAAGTATCTCTTGAGCTCATCTTCCTGCTTTTTAAACACATAACATATTTTTAAAGTTTTGGCTTATACGATGTCGTCTTCAGTAGTCTAACCTAGCTTATATAGGGGAATATTTACAAGTGGTCAAGAGATGATGTCCCTTTTAACTTTTGGTTTGAATAAAAGCTGATAATATAGGAAAATAAAAAAATTCTGCAAAAAATTTACATGTGTTGTAAAATCTATAGTAATTGTGGATGTCTACTACTTCCACTACTATCACCTATGATGTAAATAACCTCCCATTACTTATCATTTTTATGATTGTAACTCCTACACCTTCATAATCTTCTCCCATAATCTCAAAGGTTAATGTCATGTTTAAGACAATCCTTTTGTAACCTTTAATGTAATAGTATAGATAGAGGCATGAAATGTGATATGAGATACACTTGAACACTTGATGAAATAAGAAAGTTATTTCCTTCTCTTATTCTACTTATCTTCTTGTTTTATATTGTTACTTTGAGCTAAATTTCTTAAGACATTATCAACATGAAATTGAGCTCTTTTCGTTGTTCAGGTATATTTGTTTATTTTGTTTTCTTCGTCGTATATTTTAATTTCATGATTAGTGTCTTTAATATACAATTTCATAATTTCTTACATCTCTAGATATGTGTAAGAATAAAGAATTCTATGTTTCTTTATTTTAAGTTATTTGCATAATTGTTATGTGAAAGTTGCTAATTTTTATGTTAGTAGAATTAATTGATAGAAAAATACTTATTTTATGTTGTTCGACATTTGAAATTGTGTTAAAGTTAGAATACATTTTTGTTCTAGTTAACATCAAAGATATACTAATAATTTGAAGAAAAAAATTAATATTCTTTTCTATGGAATTATCACTTTAGTGTATATAGATCACAAGTTTGATATTATGTCAATTTTTAAGATTCTTTATGCTATTATCCTAATGATTTCTAATTATTTATCTTCTTTGATAGTTGATCACGCTCAACTATGTCTTATAGAAAGACTAAACGGGCGCTGCAAATATAATCTCGGGTATTACGCCCAAAGTCGATCCTACAGGGAATTTACGTATCAATTGAGACTATAAAATACTTAACTGTTACTTAATCACGTTTCTCAAGACTTTTGAATATCCATTGGTGATGTTTACTAAATCTAACAAAATAATAAATTAGCAATTAACTAACAATATAATGTAAACAATGATAATAAAGGGTCTACGGTTATGGTTTCCCCCGTTGGTGAATTCTTCCTTGGATATGTCTTATAGTTTAATTGGCTATCTCTGTCAATCATGAACGCTCTAACTATCATAAATCTCTCTCAAGTAATTATGATAATTTACTAAACGCACTCTCTCAAGTTACGCTAGCTAGATCGCAATACAGTTCACTTTAGATTGCACCCGAGGTATCGTTATCTCTAATCTAACCTCTAAATCCTCGGTTATGACTTTCATCTATACTCCGGGAGTGGTGCTGTTCAAAAATAACTACCTAAATATGCACTCTCTCTCAAGTAGATACATAATAAATAGGAAGAGTTAATCGAGAGCTCATTCAATCAACTACAATAAGAACGTAGTTAAACAAAAAGAGATTAATCAACCAAAATATATTAATATCACCATGAATTCATCCCCAACGGGTTCTACCAAAACCCTAGACTAACGAATTTAGCTACTCATGTTATTGAAAATCAAAACTAAAAGAAATTGCATAATGGAAATACAAAGTAATGAATACTAGATGTAGAAATCAATGTTTATCACTTCTATGGTGTTTTCTTGTTGAATCCTTCGAAATCCTTCCGAATCTTCTCCGTCCTCCAATTTGTGTTGTTTGGTGTCTATTTATATGTTTAGGGCGAACCCTAACCATGTGGGAGACTTCTATTTCAACCGGGAAACACTTAACTCGTCAAACTCGGATTTGGCCGAAACTGGGGACCCCGGGCGTTTGGGCTCTAACGCACCCCTAAGGCCAGGCAGGCCTAGCGTTTGGGCCCTAAAGCCCCCCTAACGCCAGGGGTTGCCTGGCCTTATGGGGTAAACGCCAGGTAGGGTCAGGCTTTAGGGGGCAACCGCCCGGGTATCGCCCGGGTGTCTCCTTTCGCGTATTTTTCGACGTATTTGCATCCCTTTAGCTCCGTTTCCATCTCCAATTCACCTACACATAAAATAAACTCTATTAAGCACATAA
>ML304257.1:0-13444 GCA_005239505.1 Nicotiana paniculata
AGCCATATCCCCTTTGTTTGAATCGATCTTATATTTGAACCTTGTCACCTCTCGTAAACACTGGAAATGTGATGAAATATGGAAAAGTTAAAGTGTGGGCCGGTAGGTTGGATTTTTTAGGGGAATAACTCAAATAAGGAGAAATGTGCCTTGTTTTGAAAAGTAAGAGTCACTTGAGAAAAATAAAATAAAAGAAAATAAAAAAGAAAAGAAAAAAAATAGAAAATAAACAGTTGTGTTATTATGAAAGAAAAATATATGTGGTGACTCTTAATGTAATTGTGCTTAAAGAAGTATGGGGTAATAACATCGATGTGGAGGTGGAGTTTGGCTTATTANCCTACGGACAAGCCTATGGTGCATCTTTTGTGGCATATGAATATTATTCTGAGAGCGAGTGAATTCTTTCTATCTTGAGTTCCTAAGTGTTCTTAATTTTTATTGTGTGAGGAACTAGCTCTTTGATTTGGTGAGGGCACATGATTCATGAAGGAAAGGTAATGTTGTTGACCTCTAAGTTAGGTAGTGAGTGGATTGTGAATAAAAAAATGTATTTGTGAGTCGATTATTGAGGCGAGGATGTCACACCTGTGTGCTTGAATTGTTTTAAATATTCTTGGTATAACGTGTTAAGAGATTTGCTTAATAAGTTGTGTACATGAGTGTAGTTTGATTGCTCGAGGACGAGCAAATGTTTAAGTGTGGGGTATTGATGCGAGGCTAGAATTCATAGTTTAACATGTTATATGCCTTACATTTTATGTGCGTTAATGATAAAAACACACGTTTTATGTGCTTAATGGAGTTTATTTCATGTGTAGGTGAATTGGAGATGGAAACCGAGCTAAATGGATGCAAATACGTCGAAAATACGCTTAAGAGGCGAAGAGCGAACACCCTGGCCTTATCCAGGCGTTTGGCCCCTAAAGCCAGGAAGCCCTGGCGCTAGGGGGGCCTTAGAGCCCAAACGCCAAGCCTGCCCTGGCCTTACAAACGCCCGGGTCCCTGGTTCCGGTCAATTCCCAGTTTTGACGAGTTTAAGTGTTTCCCGGTTTGAATAGAAGTCTCCTACACGTTTAGGGTTTGTCCTAAACATATAAATAGACCCCACAAACACAACTTAGAAGGGATTCGAAGTACTTGAAGGGGATTCGAAGTACTTGAAGGGGATTCGAAGAGACGGACGGCAAGACATCAATTTGTACAGATTTTCTTAATTAGTGTTAGTTTCATTATGCAAGTTATTTTAGATTTGATTCTTTTGAACATGTTTAGCTAACTTCTTTAATCTAGGGTTTTGGTAGAACCCGTTGGAGGATGAACTTATTGTGTTATTAATAGAGTTCCGATGGGTTGATTAATCTCTATTTGTTCAACTACGTTCTTGTTGTAGTTAATTAATGGCCATCAATATGTTATGCCTATTTATTATGTATCTACTTGAGTGAGAGTGCATATTTAGGTAGTTGTTTGAACAACATCACTCCCGGAGTATAGATGAAAGTCATAACCGAGGGTTTAGAGGTTGGATTAGAGATAACGATACCTCGGGTGCAATCTAAAGTGAACTGTAATGCAATCTAGCTAGCGTAACTTGAGAGAGTGCGTCTAGTAAATTATCATAATTACTTGAGAGAGATTTATGGTAGATAGAGTGTTCATGATTGATAGAAACAATTAATCAGGCTATATGAAGTATCCGAGAAGTAAATTCACCGACGGGGGAAACCATAACCTTAGATCTTTATTACAATTGTTTACACCTTAGCGTAGTTAATCTTTAGTTTTACTCATTAGTGTTAGTAATATAAATAACATCAAGTGACAGTTGAGTATTCTAACATCTTGCTTGATACGTAAATTCCCTGTGGGATCGACTCTGGGCATAATACCCCGGATTATATTTGCAACGCCCGCTTAGTCTTTTATTAGACATAGTTGAGCGTGATCATATAGAAACAAGGTTTGATACCTACACAATACCACAGAATCAACCGGGTCACAAATACAACGGTGCAAGCCCACACACCCATCACCTAACATGTGCGTCCTCAGTATCAAGTCTAGAAGTGTTACTTACCTCAAACCACACAAACCTCTACTCCAACAATCCCTTGCCTCACAAATCAGCCTCCGAAGGACTTGAATCCAGCCACAAACAACTCAATACAATCAATACAAGGTATAGGAATCAATTATATATGATGAAGCTAGGTTCTTTAACAAAAGTCAAAAAGTCAACCCATAAAGTAAACCCCGGGCCCATATCTCGGAATCAGACAAAATTAATAAATTCGAACACTCATTCGACAACGAGTCCAACCATACCAAAATTACTGAATTCCGATATCAACTCGATCTTCAAATCCTTAAATTAAAGTCTATGAAGTTTCTACAATTTTTCCCAATTTTTGCAACCCAAAACACTAATTAAATTGTAAAAACAATGATAGATTCATGTATATTAACCAAATCCGAGTTAGAATCACTTACTCCAATCAATTCCTTGAAAATCCCTTCAAGAATCGCTCAAATCCGAGGTCTCTAGCTCAAAATATGAGAAATGGGTTCAAACCCTCTATTTTGATGTTTTAATAGTCTGCCCAGTGATTACACATCACGATCGCGGATAATTCCACACAATCGCAAAGAACAAAATCCTCAGTGGCCAAAAATCCTTCTTCGTGAATGCACCCTCAAGCTCGCGAACGCGGTGATCCAACTTTCATACCTAGGCGATCGCGGTCCTACTCACTTGACCGCGAAGAACAATGCGTCTGAATCCCGGCTACCAGAAAAGGCTCTACACGATCGCGTCCCTCTTCTCGCAATCGCGAAAGAGGAAACCAGAAGCACATATATGAGCAATCTAACAAAGTCCAAAATGAGTCCGAACTTGATCTGAAACACACCCGAGGCCTCCCGGATCTCAACCAGACATACCAACAAGTCCTAACTCATTCCGAAATGAATATGCGGACACACTACTAAGTCTAAAATCATCATAAGGAGCTATCGGAACCGTCAAAACTCCATTGTGGATTCATCTACACATAAGTCAACATCCGGTCAACTCTTTCATATTAGGCTTCCAACCTTGGGACTAAGTGTCCCAACTCATTTCGAAACATCCCGGAACCAATTCAACCACCCCGATAAGTCACATAACAACAAACAAACATAGAATAAGCAATAAATGGAGGAACGGGGTTATGATACTCAAAACGACCGGTAGGATCGTTACAATTAATCATTACTTATTTTGTCCTGAAAATTTAAACTAAAATTCTTAATTTCAAGATATTTGTATCCCGAAAAATTGAAAAGAAAAATAAAAATTCAAGATATATTGGCTAATTCCTAAGTAACTATCCTTTAGAGTGACTACTTGGTGTCATTCCAACAAAATAAGCTTTTTGGTATTTGCAGAATAAGCTTTTAAAAATAATTTTAATTGATTCCCGAAAATAAAAAATAGTAGACAATTTCCACTCGAAAATACATTCTTGGAAGCATCATAGTAAACCCCAACTTAACTTTAGAATCAGTGTGTGGGTGCGGTAGAATCCGCTATCCCTCATAGATAGCTTCCCTCTCCTCCTCCTCTCTATCTCAGTCTATCGTCAAACAAATGTGCTGTAAAACATGAGTTGAGAATAGCAGCAGCAGAATTCTCAATCTTGCAGCCATGGAAGGTTCTCTTTACCCAAATAGACCAATCTTGCCAGTCCAATCCACAAAGCCAACACCTTTACCTCCAAACCAGCGCCTCAAATTGAATCCCACCACCATTTCCCCTCTCCCACCTCTCAAACAACAGCAACAACAACATCCCCCTTCTTCTACTTCTTTCCCTCTTGATTCTCTTCTCCAACAGCTCCTTCATGTTTCCTCTTCAACTCCTCCAAGAGCTATCAAATTTTCAAGAATTGGAAATACCCATTTGTCTTCTCTTCCTATTTCTTTGGAAAATCAAGAAGATGATGCTACCCTTTTGGAGAATATGAGGGTTACTGTTCCAAAGTTGGAATCTTTTGGGGAGGATGATGATGGTTCGCTTGATTTTCTCCCTCTCAACTGTAAGTTAATGATTGATTCAATTCTTGAACGCCCTCTTTGTAATTTGAGCGCATTCTTTGATTCTGTAAAATTTCAGTTGCTTGAAGTTGATCTGATGAGTCTTCTAAAGGGGTTAGATGTTTTAGGCAAATGGGATAGTGCCATTCTGTTATTTGAATGGGTTGTCTTGAATTTACATGTTGAAAATGACAAGCTAGATAGTCAAGTTATTGAATTTATGGTGAAGGTTTTGGGTAGGGAAAATCAGCATTTGGTGACTTCAAAACTGTTTGATGTTATTCCGTTTGAGGATTACTCGCTTGATGTTCGAGCGTGGACGACTGTGCTACATGCTTATTCTCGTATTGGGAAGTATGACAAGGCAATTGCATTGTTTAAATATGTGAAGGAGAAAGGTTTATCTCCCACCTTGGTTACTTACAATGTTATGTTAGATGTTTATGGTAAAAAGGGTAGGTCTTGGAACAATATTTTAGTGCTTTTAGATGAAATGAGGAGTAACGGACTTGAATTTGACGAGTTCACTTGTAGCACGGTGATAACTGCTTGTGGAAGGGAAGGGTTGTTGGAGGAAGCAAAAGAGTTTTTTGATGGGTTGAAGAAAAAGGGTTATGTTCCGGGAACGGTTGCTTACAATGCTTTACTCCAAGTGTTTGGTAAGGCTGGAATTTACTCAGAGGCTTTGAGTGTACTGAAAGAAATGGAGGAGAATAATTGCCCTCCTGATTCAGTAACCTATAACGAGCTGGTGGCAGCTTATGTGAGAGCTGGTTTCCTCGAAGAAGGAGCTGCTCTTATAGGCACAATGTCACAAAAGGGTGTAACGCCAAATGCTATTACTTATACTACAGTGATAGATGCCTATGGTAAGGCAGGGAAGGAGGATCAAGCATTGAGCTTTTTCAAGCAAATGAAACAATCAGGTTGTGTTCCTAATGTTTGTACATATAATGCAATTCTTGGGATGCTGGGAAAGAAATCTCGAGTAGAAGAGATGATGGATATGATATCTGATATGAAATTAAATGGCTGTGCCCCAAACCGAATTACTTGGAACACAATGCTTGCGATGTGTGGAAATAGGGGAATGCAAAAATATGTAAATCGCGTTTTCCATGAGATGAAAAGCTGCGGTTTCGAGCCTGATAGAGACACATTTAATACTTTGATCCGTGCTTATGGCAGGTGTGATTCTGATTTTAATGCTGCAAAGATGTATGATGAGATGATCGAAGCAGGATTTACTCCATGTGTCACAACATACAACGCGCTTCTTAATGCCCTTGCTCGTCGAGGTGATTGGAGAGCAGCTGAATCTGTTTTCTCAGACATGAAAAGTAAAAGCTTTAAGCCCAGTGAAACTACTTACTCTTTGATGCTCCATTGCTATTCCAAGGGAGGGAACATAAGAGGTGTGGAGAGAATCGCAAAGGAAATTTATGATGGTCATATCTTTCCAAGTTGGATGCTTTTGAGAACCCTCATTCTTGCAAATTTCAAGTGTAGATCTCTCATGGGTATGGAGAGAGCGTTTCAGGAATTACAGAAAAATGGATACAGGCCAGATTTGGTCATATTTAACTCCATGCTTTCCATATTTGCAAGGAACAAGATGTATGACCGTGCTCACGAGATGCTGCATTTAATTAGGGAGAACGGTCTGCAGCCAGATCTTGTTACATATAATAGTTTAATGGATATGTATGCTAGAGCTGGTGAATGTTGGAAAGCTGAGGAACTCCTTAATCGACTGCAGAAGACCGGAGGAAAGCCAGACCTTGTATCATATAACACTGTCATTAAAGCATTCTGCAGACAAGGTCGTATGGAGGAGGCTGTAAGAATTTTCTCCCAGATGACGGAAAAGGGAATTCGACCTTGCATTGTTACATATAATACATTTGTTGCTGGATTTGCAGCTCGAGGAATGTTCTCCGAGGTAAATGAATTGATCAGTTATATGATCCAGCACGAGTGCAGACCAAATGAGCTAACATATAAGACTATTGTTGATGGTTACTGTAAAGCAAAAAGATACCAAGAAGCTATGGACTTTGTGTTGAATATTAGGGAAAAAGATACCACTTTTGATGAAGAATCTTTACAAAGATTCGCTTCTCGAGTTAGGGGAAATGTGGAGTCATGACTTAATAATTCCCTGCTCTACCTCACTCTTTAACAAATTGAGGTCCAAGTTTATTGGTAAACTTCCATTGTAGATTGGACGAGAGAGGGAAGAACTGAGGTAAGTCCCAAAACTTCCTTAACTTGTTATTTTGCTTCTATTCCCAAGCTTCCTTCAGCTATCAGCCACTAAAGTTGCAACAATTTGATGGGAAGGGCAACTCAAGATATCACACGACGAACTTCTTTTCTCATCCTAAGTTTTAACTTGCTTTATAGAGACTCCAAACACATAGATATGAACAAAAGAACTACAACATATTGTTCTCTCATCCACAGCTCTATGTATAAAGTACTTCCCTATATTACTGAGGTGTTACTGCAAGTTCTCAGGATGACTTTTGGATTTTGTAATAAATATAGAGTTATGAAACCTGAAATTGAATGTTGCAGCTTTCTTTTTGTACCATTTGTAGTTTCACATGGATATAATAAATGTCATCGTATTGCTTCTGATAGACTGCTTTGCAACATTCTTTGTTCATTCAATTTTAAGGGCTCCAATCTGCTTATTACTGCTGCTATAGTAACAATTAATCTTCCGTATTTCTCATCTATGGCAGTTGGCTGGTAACAAAAGAGTTTTCAATATCTAGAATGAAACTTATGAACTTTTAGTTGACAATGTTATTTCAATATTATTATAATACGTAATTTCTTATACTTATGAACAAGGTAGGTAGACTGCTAGATAAGTAGGACATGCAGTTCTACTTCTGCCTTTTGCGAATGATGCAAAGTAAATCTCGTTCCCTTAGATGTCCATATATAATGTGCCTCGTTAAGATCTTACTAAGAAAAAATCTCGTGGAAATAAAATCTTAGTAAAGAAAAAAGAATATATATTGATATAAATGCTACTTTCTTATATCAGTTGTTATGTCATATCTTATATCTTCTAAGTCTTGTCCTATTGCTTTTTGGGAAAGCGGTTCATGATTCATACTAGGCATATGGGGCTTAGGTCTTTCGACCACAATAATACGCATTATTTTGCTGCTTCGTTAATAACCGTGTCAAGAAAACTAGTGGGAAAACCTTGGCTAAGAGAAAAGAAGTACAATGCGCCTTTTGCTCTCCCTGATAAAAACATTACTTAATATCTCAGAGATGACAAATTCCAATCTTGTGTTACAACATCTCAATTGTTGAGATTGACAAATGCCTTAGTGAACTATTCCCTAAAATTATTAGTTGAACGAATTTGTCGGATATCTATTGTACCATTCTTTTGAAGATCATGTCTATAAAAGAACTTTGGTGAGATATGTTTTGTTCTGCCTCCTTCAATATATTTTCTTTCAATTGAGCTATGCAAGCATCATTGTCTTCAATATTATTAGAATTTTCTTTTTCTTTTTTTAAAGTCACAAATCTCTTATGTATTGAGTCACTTGATTTATAAGTTGCTAGTATCTTGGCATGACCTTGTAGAATATCTTAATCTGGCAGTATCCTTACATGCAAATAGATTGCTTAAAGAATAAACTTCATGTAATGCCCCGCATTTGCATAATCAACAAAACCTTTTTAATATTTATTAGGATAAACAAATCTATATTAGTGATTCCTTTTGCTATATAATACTAATCGTATTACAATATCTCCACGTAGGAGTAAAATTGTTACACTCATTGTTCTAACAAGATACATAAGTGCACTAATTGCACTAAGACACAAAAAAAAAATCATATATATTATGATTGTTTTAATCCATATAAGAATTTGTTGAAACTTTATTTAACAAATATATTGAAAACTTTTTATATGTTTCAAAATGCATATTATGTTTTTCATGCATTGCCAGACTAAAACCAGAAGACAATTGCATCCACCACTGGAGAACATGTCTCCATATAATGTATGTCAGGACATTTATAATAAAGAATTTGTGCCACCCTACTGGCTTTAACTTTCAGTTGTTGGGAGTATCCATCCAGAACTCATGTTTTCCAAGTAAATTAATATTGATTCCGCATTTTTCATTTGGCCAATCATTTATCTTTCCGCATTCTATGACTGATTTGAGCTTAATATCCATGTCATTATTTATGATATTGAGTGTTACATTATATCAAAGATATCATCAATGATCTTTTTACGTCGGTTCCATCATTACCCAAAAAATACATAATTCATTGAGATCTCTTTATCCCATTATTTTTAGATACCTAAGCCTCTCCCATGAGATTTTATGAAGTGTTATGTCGCGGGGTTCTTCTGGAGCACTTGCCTCATTATTGTGATCATCTTAATCATTTGCTCCTGTCCTTCGACAAAGAGTTTTATCTTTGGAATCGAATAGTTAATCTCACTTTACGTGTGTCATAGACTTTCAAGAATTTTTAATTCTAATTGGAGCATTTGCAGCTGAAATATTTTATTTTTCTTTGAGTCAGCAAGCGAGTCCAACAATTATTTGCAATTTTTTGCAAATGGATTATCTTTTGAACTTCAAGTTCGCATTTTTTTGTACAAGGATCTAGACAATTCCTCTTACATATAACTTTTCAGTTGGTTATTCTCCCCCCCCCCCCCCCCCCCCCCCCCCCCCCTAATGTTGGAATCTCCAACGTATATCTCCGGCCTTCTTTGGGAACCCATCTTTGTGTATTATGGTGGAGCAACTGAAATATAGATCGCACATTCAAATTTTTTAGATGAGAAATATTTCATTTTTGACCTTTAAACAATCATGATCGGGAGAATAATGATAACTTGTTGATGCATACAAGTGCTATTACATGTTAAACAACATATCCTGTATCAAATTTTGGAGCTTGGGCAAGTCCCATGATCGCGTATGCTTGGCTGACTTGAGCATTTTTGCAAGATGGTCTTCGTGTTCACGAAGTGAAGCAGGAGCCGAGGGATGAGTTTGGCCTTCATGGTCGCGAAGGGGCTGTTGCGATCGCCATGTGTATTGCTGGCAGACTATTTTAAGTTAGATATTCGGGATTTTAGCCCATTGTATCATATTTGAACCCTAGACTTGGAGAGAGGCGTTTATTAAAGAAGATTTTCATACAAGACCTTGGGTAAGTGATTTCTACTTATTTGTGGTTATATTCCAAGAATTTACATGGATTATTAACACCTAAAACATGAGATTTGGAAGAGAAATCTGGATTTTTTTCCTCCAATTTAAGAGAGAATAATTTGGGGAATTGTGGCTCGATTTGGACTCGATTTTGGAATCTAATCACAAATTTGAACTCGTGGGGTTATGGGTAGTAGGGATGTATCCCTTAACTCGGATTTTGATCATGTGGGCCCGAGTTGGCTTTTTTTTTTTACTTTGAACTTTGATTAAAGATTGAAGCTTTATTGTTTGGAATTGATTCATATAGCTTTGTTTAACTTGATTGAGCTACATTTGACTAGATTCGAGTCGTGTACAGGTTGATTTGAGAGGAAAAGATGTTTTAGGTTGAAGTTGTTATCGGGTGGAGGTAAGTCTCTTGTCTATCCTTGTAATCCAGAATTCTCCCCATAGATGATTTATTTGCTACTTGTTACCTAATTTAGGTGCTTCTATATAAGAGGTGACGACCATATATGCGTGGCTCGGTTATGATATTTGATTAGAGTTAGGCTTAAATTATACCTTGTTGAGACTTTGTGAATTGTTATTCATATTTTATTGATTTAATGACCACGTGATGCATATTAATCATAGTTAGAGATCATGCTAGGACTATGACGTGTTGGTTTGAATGTGATGGAATTCTTTCACGGTGTTGGGCTTTTACTTTAGCCATATTCATGAAATTTCCTTAGTTGACTTATGATTAGTGATTATTGGCTCTTATTTCTCAAGCTTGATATCATGATCGAACCTAAGAATATGAAATGAATATATTGAACTATTATGGAAATCTGAATTACATGATTAACCATAGTCATCTCTTATTCATATAAATATGTATCCGTATTTTATTATTATATCTTGGTACGTATTTATGACATCATCTCATATGCATATACATGAGTTAGAGAGTTGGATATCGAAGAAAGTTTAGGATTTTTGTACTAAAGATAGAGCGAAAATTGATTATGGATCTCAGTGTTATTAGTGGATCGGATTACCTGTGCAACAATGCTTGAATATGGATTCGTCCCTTTGGAGTCTGGTGATTACCCATATTACTTTTGTCCTTATGAGCGCAGGTACCCAGATTGGTGCTAGTTTTCAGACTTGGCTAGTGTCGGGCATATGGATTGGTGTTGTGAGGTATTGAGATTTAGTAATGAGCATGTGTATGCATTCTAGATTCACGAAGTAGCTCTCATATATATCTATTGATTGGTTTATATCCTGATTGTGGAGGTAATTGAGATATTTGGCGTTGTATTGTGTTTTCTTTGCCTGAAAAATATGTCTAGATATCAGATATTAATGCGCCTCTACCTTGTACTCATTTGATGATATCATGCCTTAACTATTGTTCTATTTTATGCTTTTCTTATCAAACTGCTGGTAAGTGTGAGTGTCAACCTTTTGTCGATACTTCTTCGAAGCTAGATTTGATACTTACTTAGTACCTGTAATTTTGTGCTCATACTATACTTCTACACATTTTTATAAAGATTTTAGGGCTGGTACCAGTAATACCCATCCATCTACATAAGGACTTACATTGGAGACTTCATGATGAGCTGCCTAATTTTTTTATCCACAGTACATGGAGTCCTCCTCCATTGATTATCTATTTATATCTTTTTTCCTTCTTTCAGACAGATATTGTTATTTGATGGACACAATTCACTCTGATTAGATGATCGTGATATTGTGACACCGAGAATTGCTAGACAATTATTGTCATGTTTACACCATGTCTTATTTTTTTTTACTTTTACATTGGTTTTGAGACTATTCGGTTTTTATAATTTATCATAACTCTGTTAATGACTTCAAAATGTGGCTTCTAATATTGTTATTGGTCGTTGTCTTTCCTAGCAAGCAACTTAGGTTCCATCATGATCTTTGATGGGATTTTGGGTCGTGACAAGTTGGTATCAGAGCTCTAGGTTCTAAGGGTTTATAAGTCATAAGCAGGCCCAATAGAGTCTTGTGGATCGATACAACGATGGAAGTATCTATCTGCGAGAGGCTATAGGGCTTTAGGAACTTTCCCTTTCTTGATTCCTTATTGTGCGTTGTTATTGTCTAAATCTAAATCTTTCTCTTCTACTCTCTCACAGATTGTGAGAATTCGTTCTTCAGAACCAGCGGTACGCAATGGAAAGTCAGCACCACTGGCTGTAGCCAGGAGAGGCAGGAGCCGGGGCAGGGCCAAGGCTCCTGTCAAGGGTCGCACAGTTGTAGGGAGGTGGAGCACCTACCGTAGCCTGTGGGCACACCAAAGAAATATCAGTGGATCCACTTGCAGA
The DNA here is from genome assembly GCA_005239505.1 of Nicotiana paniculata. Taxonomy (NCBI): domain Eukaryota; kingdom Viridiplantae; phylum Streptophyta; class Magnoliopsida; order Solanales; family Solanaceae; genus Nicotiana; species Nicotiana paniculata. The sequence goes on from ML304257.1 coordinate 11,659, forward strand.
TCGATTGGAGGACCAGATTATTGATATCATGTTGAGACCTCAATGACAACTCAACATCCAGAGGATTTTATTGTTGCACCAGTATTCCAAGAGGCTATGTCCAAGATGGTAAGTTTTATTGACACATTGACTTAGGTTGGAGTGGTTCTAGTGGCTCCACCATATCTCAGGTTGGAGGGGGAGCTTAGATCTTTGTCATTATTACTCCGCAACAAACTGCGGTAATATTTCAGACACTGAGTGTATTGTCAGCCGGTGGTGAGCAGTCTATACTGGTAGCTAGACCTCTTGAGCCTACTATGTCTACTGAGAAGAAGAAGAGGCTTTAGAGGTTACATCTTCCTCACTTTGATGGTGACACTTCTAAGGATGCACATGACTTTCTAGACCGGTGTAATTAAATGCTTTGCACTTTGGGATTAGTAGAGTACAATGGTGTGGATTTCCTTACATTCTAGTTGAGAGAGGCTGCTAGGAAATGGTGGTAGATGTATGAGTTGGGCATGCCAGCAGATTCATCACCTCTTACTTGGACTCAATTTTTGTACTTGTTTCTGGAGAGGTACATCCTACACACCAGGAGGGATAAATTGAGAGGTCAGTTTGAGTGCCTTCAGTAGGATTGCAATATAGTGAATGAGTATGAGGCGGGATTCATAGAGTTGTCTCATTATGCTGCTTTCTTGATTCCCACCGAGGCAGAGAAGGTGAGGCGATTCATTGAGGGGTTGACTTATGGTATCACGATTTCTATGGATTGAGAGTTAGATATTTGGACTACATTTAATTAGGCTGTGTAGATATCTCAAAGAACTGAGCTTATCCATCGTCAAGGGAAAGAGACTATGATTAGGGATATGAGGAATCATCGTTCTAGCAGTTTTGTGGTACCACATCTGGAGGAAGCGGTCAGTTTGGTATAGGCCATCATGGTAGACCAATTTATTCTAAGCAGCATGTGGCCAGGGTGTAGTGTCTTGACCATCTTTTCACTCCAGTTCCATCACCTTTTAGTGCCCACCCAGTGAGTTTGGACCCTGTGCCGTCTGTGTAGAGTCCTTCTAATGGCTATTCGGGGCATAAGGGACATATGCAGGTTTAGCAGCCTGATGATAGGTTATAATTACGTATTTTAGTCGCTTATTATACTCTAATTTACTGCACTTTAATTGAGTTTGAGCTTTAGTCGCTAGTGTTTTTCACTAATTGTATGTTTTATGCCTTCTAGGAATGATTCCGAGCTATGTAGATGTTGTGGAATGAATTCAAGTGATTTGGATCTTTGAAGTCTTAGTAAAATCCCAAGGAATTAAGCCGGGATCGTATTCAGGGATCAACAGATGATAGTTAAGAACGAACGAAGAATCGAGTAGGCATATTGCGCACTGTCTAGTAAAATGTACATAACATTTTTCTCAAAACTCCATTTGGGTTCCACAATATATGGTTGGAAGATAATTCAAATAGATACAACTTTCATGTTTTACGTTGTTTCAAATTCCAAACAGAACAGGGTACACAACACTCGACAAGTGTGCAGCCGCGCACTGGCCGCGGATGTGAGGGAGAACACTGGGTAAAATCCGCGGTTGAATCCGCGTCTGCGGACGTCCTAACCTGGAAAAGGGTCCTTTTTTGCGTAGGAGAAGGTATAATTATTTGGTCCCGACCATACTTGGTATATATACATGGAAAATGGTATTTTGAGGACTTTTGACATACTTTTGACCTAAGGAGGCAAGAACACACTAGGAGCAAGGCGGAGAATTCTTCTACGAGTTTTTCA
>MDKI01224483.1:0-12078 GCA_005239505.1 Nicotiana paniculata
GTCACTTTAATTGGAAAAACTCCCGTACCCCTTTTGGGGCGTAATAAAAAGGGAGGTGTGACAATTACCACGACTTCAAACTCCCCGAGGATCATCTCTCTCGAGCTGCTTTCATTAGAAATAACTATTCAGTCCTGAACCACCACGAACCACGATCTCTGACAACCTCTTCTCCAATACTACTTCACAACACTCTTACATGATGCACCCGAAACAACCATAGCATCGACAGACTTAGCACATTCCATTCGATTAGTGGCGACGATGTCACATCACAGGCGAATATCCCTCCTTACTTGAAAACACCAAGTATTACTACTTTATCAATCCAAAACCTGGCCATCTATAGATCAATTGCCTTCCTTCCGCCGGAATATAAATAAAGAAATCCCGAAATCACACTCTGAGAAGACCTCCCTTCAAGCCATTCATCACCCCCAACATATGGGCAAGCATTCTATCATCATATCAACATCGCGCGATAACCAATCGTAAACATCATCACAACCTGAGTCTAGCCCCAAGGCTCTCAGAGACACAACTACTGAGCTGAAACAACATATTATCCCTCTGCAGGGCCATAGCAACATCCCCAACCAATTACACATGGAAAACATCACGCACCCTATCCGTAGCACCATTCAATTCCTCAATTTCCTGATTCATATCAAGTGCTTCGCGACGTATAATATTGAGTAGGAAGAAACATAGGAATAAGCCTTAAAGGAAATAAAAATCTCACGATGAGGAATCAAGAAGGGATGTACTCCTAACAGCCCTGTATCCTCTCGAAGATAAGTACGAACGTCTCCGTACCGATCCGCAAGACTCTACTAGACTTGCTCATAACTCGTGAAACCTAAGGGAACCTAGCGCTCTTATACCATGTTGTCATGACCCAAAATCTACTAAGGTCGTGATGGCACCGGACACCACCGCCAGACAAGCCAATCATTAATTAGTTGAAATAAATTGATGTTTTAACATTTATGAAAATCATTACCTTTCACTTTATTACATAATAACTACATAAAATCCGTTAAGTAAATACAATGGTTTAAATATTCCATTTTAGCAAATATATCCCAACACATCCTAGAACCCGGTGTCACAAGTACATGAGCAAATTCTAAGAATTTTACAAAGACTACAAGCTTGTCCGAAATACAAATTGGACAAGGAATTTAAACTGGAAATAAATACAATATGAGGGAGACTCCGGATGATGCAGCTCGCCTCCGGATGATGCAGCTCGCCTAAGTCTCCAACCAGCCACGTCGATATGAAAGTACCTGTGCAATAAAAATGCACAACAAGTGTAGTATGAATACGAAAACAACGCGTACTCAGTAAGTCGCCCGCCTAAACTCAGAGAGGTAGTGACGAGAGGTCAAATTAGACACTCACTAAGGTCCAACAAATTAATTTAGCACAATATGATATCAGTAATAGGCATACGAGGATGATAAAATAGTAAGCATTACGGATAATTGTAATTCAAATAAATACTGAAAGTAGATAAACAGTTACTACTTCCTTATTTTCGCCCAAATTTCTTAAATAAACAATTACTTCTTTATTTTTTTTTCCCCAAATATCTTGTCACTTCAAAATTCATGAAAAACATTTAACAATTTAGCATGCGCATACGGGATAAGGACAATCGGCCTGAGTTATAAAAATAATCATGTTTGTGCACTGTCGAGGGTCGAACGGCCTGAACTATAAGTGCACCTTTGCCATAAAATAATCATATCTATGCACTGCCGAGGGTCGAACGGCTCGAACCATAAGTGCATCTTTCAATCCGTTGTGGCGTACGGCCGACTCCCATGAGAGTGGGGCAAACAACACTCCGCTCGCAGAATGTAAATTGCGAAGCGATCATATGCAGTCATGCACAATCAACAGTCCACCCCGACTACGTCAGGAAAACAAATACTCAAGTAAATGTTAGATTTCTCTTTTTAAAATCACAAAATAATATTTAAACCCTTTCTCGAAATTCATTTGCCAAGTTTTTATAATATTTAATAATATAACCTTACCCGGAATACAATTGCCCACAGAGGTAATCAATTCTCTTTCTAGATGATTAAGAAAATTAACTCTAGTCTTCTTTAGATATTCAATTACTATTTTGATTATATAAGTAGTCTGATACTACAGGAAAGATCACAGGTACAACATGTAAGGCATGCTAGTGGGTCCTAGACTACCCAGACATGGCATAATAGTAGCTACGCATGGACTCCCCTCACAACGCCCCAAAACTATCCAAAAAACGACACACCAATGAAAATATACTCTAATATTTGCAAAAATTCCAAATTATATAATTTTCCAACCCCGCTCAGTGAATTGACCAAAATGCCCTCGGGCCCACATGCCCGGAATCCAAAATTTCTCGAAGATATATTCTACCCATAGCTTTACTAGTTCAAATATACAATTTACTCTAAATTCCATGCTCAAATTCGTGGTTAAAATCCGAATATAAATTTCTAGGTTTTCTTCAAGATTTCCCAATTTTCCTACAAATTCTCATGTATAATTCCATGTAATAATCTTGTATTTAACTTAGAAACATGAAGGAATTACTTACCTAGCATTGCATAAAGAAAATCCTCTCTTGAAGCCCCTCCAAAATCGCCCCACACCAAAAGAAAATGGGAGGAATGGCCAACAAATCTCGGTTTTAAACATTCTGCCCAGACCATTTTTTGCACCTGCGATCCAGCTCTCGCACCTGCGATTCCGTAGGTGCGCCCAAACTTCCGCACCTGCGTTTTTCCTCAGCTCAAGCCAAACTTCGCACCTGCGCTCATTGTCTGCATCTGCAGCTTCGCAGGTGCGGAAACTCCATCGCACCAGCACTCCCTGTCAAACCAGCAAACTTTCGCACCTGCGGCGCCAAAACCGCACCTGTGGCCCAAGCCTCGCAGGTGCGGTCACACCAGATGACAGCATCCTCAGCCTACTTCAAACTCCAAACTTGATCCGTTAACCACCCGGAATCCACCCGAGGCCCCCGGGACCCCGTCCAATTACACCAACCTGTTCCAAAACATAGTGCGGACTTGATCGAGGCTTCAAATCACATCAAACAACGCCGAATTGCTCTAAAATTCAACTTTAAGAACTTGAAATTTCAAACTTCCACATTCGATGCTGAAACCCATAAAATCACGTCCGATTGACCTCAAATTTTGCACACAAGTCTTATTCGACATTACGAACCTGCTCCAACTCCTGGACTCGCATTCTGGCCCCGATGTCAAAATTTCCTCTTCTGGTCGGATTTCTCAAAAACCTTCAAATTTCTATCTTTAGCCAAATGACTACCAAACAACCTACGGGCATCCGAATTCACTTTCGATCGCGCTCCCAACTCCAGAATAACCATATGGAGCTATTCCCAGGCTCGGAATCCCAAACGGACATCAATAACACTGAAATGCGCTTCAATCCAAACTTAGAAAATTTTCTTCAAAAATGCTGACTACCACAATATACGCTATAACGCTCCCGGGTTATCCACAACCCAATCCGGACATACTCCCAAGTCCAAAATCATCATACGAACTTGTAGGACCTTCAAATCCTGATTCGAAGGTCGTTTACTCACAATTTCAATCTTAGTCAATTTCTCCAACTTAAGGCTCTTAAAATGAGAATTTTCTTTCCAATTTGACTCCGAACTTCCCGAAATTCAACTCTGACCCTGCCTACGAGTCATAATACCTGAAATGAAGTTGCTCCTGATTTCAAACCGCTAAACGACGTGCTAGAGCTCAAAACAACCGTTCGGGTCGTTACAATTTTGGTGCTACTTTCCACATGTGTCCACACAAGAATTGGTTTGCAACTTACAAGCAAATGAGTGGGATTATCTATTTGGGAGATGACAATCCATTACTAGTAGAGGGTATTGGTAACATCAAATTGAGAATGTTCGATGGAATTATTAGAAATATTGAGTGTTAGCATGTTCCTCGAATAAAGAAAAATTTGATTTCTCGTTCGACTTTGGATGATCAAGGGTATAAATTTCACTCCGTAAATGGAATACTTAAAGTGTGTAAAGGTTCCATGGCTCATAAAAGGTAAACTGCATTCTAAATTGTATCATCTTCAGGCCAGTGTAGTTGAAGGGGAAGTTGTTGTAGCTTCTAGGAGAAGTGATCTGAATCAGTCTTAGTTGTGGCACTTGCGACTTGGTCATATAAGTGATAAGGGGTTGTCTTTGTTGAGTAAGAAGAATGTGTTGAATGGGTACAGAAATCAAGTTTTGAATTATTATGAATATTGTGTGTTTGGTAAACAGACAAGGGTAAAGTTCAGCAAGAAGGCCGAGCACAAGACCAGAGACAAATTAGATTATATACATTCAGACTTGTGGGATCCAAACAGAGTTACCTCCAAGGTGGTGCCAGGTATTTTATGACTTTGATTGATAACTACTCAAGGATAGTGTGAGTGTATTTTTTGAAAACAAAAGATGAGGCATTTTTGACATTTGTTAAATGGAAGACGATGGTTGAGAGGCAGATGGAAAGAAAAGTTAAGCGTCATTGAACGGACAATGGGTAGGAATTTTGCAATTGAGAGTTCAATAATTTTTGCAGCAGAGAGGGCATAGTGAGACACCGCACTTGTGTCGGATCACCAGAACAAAATGGTGTTGTAGAACGTATGAATAGAATACTTTGTGATAGGGCACGAAGCATGCTTTCAGACTCATGTGTTAGCAAGGATTTTTGGGCTGAAGCAATCAATACAATTTGTTATTTGGTCAACAGATCTCCATACAGAGCTATTGAGTTCAAAACACTTTTTGACGTATGGCCTGGTTCGCCTGCTGATTATTCAATTTAAGGATATTCGGTTGTCTTGATTATGCTCATGTGAGGGATGAAAAACTTGAGTTTAGGTCAAAGAAGTGCATATTTTGTAGGGTATGCAACTAGAGTGAAAAGTTATATGTTGTGGTCCACAGATCAAAAGACTTCAAGGATAATTATTAAAGCTAATTATCAATAGGGATGTGACATAGGATGAATCTGCCTCACTAGACAGTCAGAGGAAGAAGGCAATCGAAAACTGATCATGGTGTCAGTGACCGATAAAGCTAGAAATTGAATCCCCACTAGCTCAAACCAATAAATCTAAAGTAGAGGAAGGTGAGGAGGTGCAAAATATTTATCAAGATGATAATGTTGATGAACTTGTGCACCAACAACCATATAACACTGCAATAGGCAGAGAGAAGAGAGAGATCAACCGACCGCAAAGATTCGCAAACGTAGTTGATGAGAATCTTCTTGGATGTACAAATCCTGTGGGATTTGCTCTGGCAGTTGCAAAGGTCGTTGATGCGTTTGAGTGTTATAGCTATCTAGAATATATTCAGAGTACAAAACCAAATCGGGCGATTAGTGCTTGGCTGAAGAGATTGAGTCTCTTAACAAGTTTAGGCGTTGCCTAGACTTGGGTGATGTATGCGGCAATGGATAGAGCCCTCGCAAGGGCTGAGGGCAAGGTAGAGAAACGTTGTTCCTGTTGATGAAGAGAATTCAAGCCAAGGGGAAGATTTGTTATTTTGTGGCTTGAATTATTTTCTTGTATTTTTAGGAAACCCATAATCCCTATAGGTTTAGAAAAATCATTGTCCTAATAGATTTGGGAAAGAAAAACCTATAATCCTTGTCAAATTGAAAGACCTTTCTCTTATAGGTATGAGACTACTTTGGATCTATATATAGGGGTTGTAGTTGAGGATTCTATAGATTGTATTGTACTTTTCTTATCATTCATAGTGGAAAACTTTCTCTGCTTCTGCCCCAAGGATTAGGTTAAATCCTTGTGTTGATTTTTCTTCTCTATTTGCTTTGTGTATGATTGTGTGCTAGTTAACTCACGATCTTCCGCAACATCATGTATAGGTTGAATCAATTAATTACCTCAAAGAAATACTGAAAATGTGGAATTAGTTGGAATGCAAGGAGATTCAAAATTATGAGAGAAGAACTCAGCATAATACCATCATCAGGTAATACTATTATGATACTTTTGCTGATACGCTGTTATATGTGAAAGATTGCATTTCACTGGAAGATGTTAGTAATGCTCTAAAATCTAAAGAGTTGAAAAAGAGCTTCCCATACAGCATAATTGAGGGCGAGGGTCTTGTGATTAGAGGAAGAACACAACAAACGGGCTTTAACAAGAAAAAGTCAATCACCAGATCAAATTCTAGAGCAAGGAAGCAAAATTGTTATGAGTGCGGGGAGCAAGGTCACTACAAAAGAGATTCTCCTAAGCAGAAAATAGATAACTCGGAAGCAATCAATACTAGGAATGTGCATAATTTGGTAAATGCCAAATCCAAAAATTTTGGTATTCGGTATTCGGTATTCGGTATGGTATTTGGTTTAGTTTTAAAAAATATTGGTATTAGGTATGGTATTTGGTATTTCAAAATAAAATACTGAAATACTGATATTGTACCGAAATATATACTCCCTCCGTTTTAATTTATGTGAACCCATTTGACTGGACACAGTGTTTAAGAAAAGAGATAAAACTTTTAAACTTGTGGTGTAAAATGAGGCACATATATTTTATGTGGCTATAAATTATTGCATGAAAGTATATTATTTCCATGTAAAGAAAGGGGTCATTCTTTTTCGCACGGCCTAAAAAGAAAATAGGTTCACATAAATTAAAACGTAGGGAATACACATATTATTAATTATAACATAAATATAAAAATCTAAAATTTTACTTTTCTTTATTCTCTAAGTTCATCAATTAACTCTAAACAAGTAAGAAAATATTTCTAATGATCAAATTTATTCTTTTATGTACATTTTTTTCCTCTCTAGGTTGATATTTGCTAGTTTTGGACAAAACTTTTGTCAAAAATGTTTTAGTTTTGTACTTTTGAGTACTTTAATTTAGAATAATACAGTCTATGACTTTATGCACTAGTTAGTATTCAAACCGAATAAACTGAAGTTACCAAACCGAATAAACTGAAACTGAAAAGAGAAAAATCGAACCATACCAAATTTAATTAGGTACGGTATTGGTATTGCATTTTAAGAAATCGAATACCGAAAATACCGAACCAAAATGTCTAAATATCGTGCTGTACCAACCGAAGAACACCCCGAATCAATACAACTTGTTATTTGGTCAATAGATCTCCATCCATAGCTATTGACTTCAGTATGGTCCGGTTCCCCTGCTGATTATTCAATTTAAGGATATTTTGTTGTCCTGATTATGCTCATGTGAAGGATGAAAAACTTGAGTCGAGGGCAATGAATTGCATATTTCTAGGGTATGCAACTGGAGTAAAAGGTTATAGGTTATGGTGCATAGATCAAAAGACTCTATGGATAATTATCAATAGGGATGTGACATTTAATGAATCTGCCTCACTGGACAGTTAGAGGGAGAAGGCAATAGCGAAAACAGATCATGGTGTCAGTGACCGCATACAATTAGAAATTGAATCTCCACTAGCTCAGCCCAATAGTTCTAAAGTAGAGGAAGTGGAGGAGGTGCAAAATATTTATCAAGATGATAATGTTGATGCACCTGCGCAACAACAACCATTTAGCACTGCAACAGGCAGAGAGAAGAGATTGATCAACCGGCCGTAAAGATTCGCAAATGTAGTTGATGGGAATCTTCTTGGATATACAAATCCTGTGGGATTTGCTCCGGCAATTGCAGAGGTCGTTGATGCGTTTGAGTGTTATAGCTATCTAGAATATATTCAGAGTACAAAACCAAATCGGCGGATTAGTGCTTGACTGAAGAGATTGAGTCTCTTAACAAGTTTAGGTGTTGCCTAGACTTGGTTGATGTGTGTGACAATGGGTAGAGACCTCGCGAGGATTGAGGGCAAAGTAGAGAGACGTTGTTCCTGTCGATAAAGAGAATTCACGCCAAAAGGGAAGATTTGTTATTTTTGTGGCTTGAATTATTTTATCGTATTTTTAGGAAACCTATAATCCCTATAGGTTTAGGAAAATCATTGTCCTAATAGATTTGGGAAAGGAAAATCTATAGTCCTTGTCAAGTTGGAGACCTCTCTTATAGATTTGGGACTAATTGTGATCTATATATAGGGGTTGTAGTTGGGGATTCTATAAATTGTATTGTGTTTTTCTTCTCATTCATAGGGGAAAACTCTCTCTGCTTCTGTTCGAGGACTAGGCTTAGCCGAACCTCGTTAAATCCTTGTGTTGATTTTTCTTTTCTATTTATTTTGTGTATGATTGTGTGCTAGTTAATGTACGATCTTCCGCAACAATCAAGTATAAGTTACCTCAAAGAAATACTGAACGTGTGAAATTAGTTGGAATGCAAGGAGATTCAGAATTATGAGAGAAGAACTCAGCATAATACCATCATCAGGTCATCTCCGCCATGCCGCTTGGACATTTCTTATGTACCTTTATTATTAGCAGTGGCGGATCTAAGAGTTTTAATTGATAAATCATGAGGAGTACTAGTGGATATTTCATGGGTTGAGTTCGTTGTTTGCTGGAAAATTTCTGCATACGTGAGGAAACGACAAAGTAATTGACTTGTTCATTCAAGAAAGAATTTCTTCCGTGAATTTGACCAAAGTATATCTAAGTTTATTGTCATACTTTTGTTTGATTGAATTTAGAAAGATATACAAGAGAGAAAGAGAGGAGAAATTTGTTAGTATAACTATGATATAGGTATATATATTTTTCCGTATATGTGTAATTACAAAATTGTTCCTTTACAGCAAGGATTTCATAAGCATATCCTACAATATTCGGATGCTTATGCAATAATACAACACTATTTTCATTTGGAAGAGACAACATTCAGGAGTGTACTCCTTGATCTGATCAAGCATCTAAATATGTTGTCCAGGCCATCCTCAATGCATTCAAACTGAGCTTCCAGATTTTCCAATTTGCTTTGCACAAACTGTATCTTTTCCACTTCATTACAGCCATACTTGAAAATGCTGTTTAATGCAACATCAGCACTTTCTATCTCATTTACATAGTCTTGATCTCCCTTGTTTACCAATCTTGAAACCAAAGACCATTTGCTTATTCGCTTAGAAATTGGGGCTGACAAGAAAACCAACACCATTTGGAATACTGAAATTCCCATTGTGGTAACTTCTCTTAGCACTCTGATAACTGCTAAGACAAGTTGATCAACCTCCATTACTTCAACCACCTCATGATCCATTTTCTTTAAAATTGTAACTAAGTTTTTGGCATCTTTCTTCATCTTCTTCCTAGAAGAAACATAGTTAATGCTGCTGGCTTCCATGCTTAAATCTCCCTTTCTCCTTCTCAACAAAGACTGAACATCTTTAACATTTTCTTTAAATTGTGACACCATCTCCCTTGTGGTCCCACAAATATCAAGAAATCTCACAGATTTATCCAAGATTTCATCGACCCATTTTTTGTCTTGGCATTGGGAAAGGGCTTGAAGAGTGAGAAGATCACCCATGCACTTATGCACTTGTCCCAAACCAAGTAAACCATCGTAAACAGCTTCGGCAGTTGGTGAAGCCGAGAACTCCCAATTCTTAAGCTTACTGAGCTCCTCTTCAATTTTCTGGGTAGCTGGATGTGATCTGCTTGGTAAACTGATGGATCTGTTAGTATTGGATTTTGAAGAAAAGCTTGCCATTTTTATCTCTCCTTTTAAGTAACTCAATGTTTGGGGATGAAGAAATACCTTCAAAACTCATCTTATTTATATACAAAGTGGAATAGAAAGCGACAAGATGCGAGCTTTGTTTGCTAATAGCATTGAGATTGCGCGCATTCCCTAAGAGTTGGGTGAGCTTGTTGCTCTTCAAGAAACACAACTTTAATCATTAGTGATGTTGTTGTCCTCCCAAGGTTGCAACGTGGCTTTACGCTATTGCTTCTAAGTGATGAAAGATGTCTCAGCAAATACGTGGCTTGTTATTGTTGTCTTGGTTGGAGGACCCAAATTCTGTCAATGGCCAGTATTAATTTCAATTGAGATGAGGATCTTTATTGGAAGATTTTCGTACGACTTTGTCAAAAAGATAATCTAAAAGGAACTTTTTAGAAAGGAAGATTATAAAATCCCTATTTATATTGAAGGGAGTAACAGGAGTGCTGTAATTGAATATTATATTTGAAACACGTATGATTTGTTATTGGTTACCTTCCCCTCTTACGTTAATTGTTTAAGATTAAGGATTCTATCCATTTTGATGGAGATTTGCATTGCCGAGGTTTTGCCACGATAAACTATGACTCATGATCTTAACCAAGTGGTGTTTTGTTAATCATGTACTATTTTCTTTAAGCATGAAGGACAAGAACATGCTGACCAATGGGATGGATACGTGTCATTAAATAAGCAGTACGAGTAATTTATAATGTCTATTCAAAGAATATAGCTATATATAACCAAGGAAGTATTCAGCATGTACTCATGTTATATCCATGCATGGGAATTTTATGTCTGAAAGCTGCGGATTGATCGATACACGAATGCGTGGTGTGGGCAGTGGAGAGGGGTAGGATCCATAAATTTTTGTCTATATATTCATACAATTAGAGAAAATTAATTGTTCGGACTAAATACCAAAAGTTTTATAGAACTTTAGTTTTATTTACTACTCTCCTAACACTCTTTTTTAGGCCATTTGAATGGTTCAAGCATGTTAATCGTCAATTTTCATTTTACTAACCTATACTTATTATACAATCTTAGCTGCAGTTGACTTTTAATTAACTTGATTTTTTTGTATTTTTATGCTATCAATTAAATTAATTTAAAAATTTTATAGATTCATTCTTATGCAAATGTACGCGCAAAACTTAAGCTATGCTCTGATTTGTGAAACTAATGAATCAATTGTTTGCAAAGAAATTAGTGAATACTTATATGGGCCTCCTCCTAAAGTTTCCTACTTAATAGGGATAGTCCATCTGTCGAGCTCTTTTCAGTTTTTCATTATTTTTATTTGTTTTCTTTTTTTGGTTATTTACATAGATAATAAATAAGAAAGTAGAAAACAAATGTCAGGATGGCCGAGTGGTCTAAGGCGCCAGACTCAAGTTCTGGTCTTCGTAAGAGGGCGTGGGTTCAAATCCCACTTCTGACAATGTTTTATTCATTTATTTTCTGTTTTTCTTTCTTTTGTTCCTCAACACACAACTTAAGTGCTAGTCACTTTTATTTTGAGAACGATAGTCGAATGTGAAATAGTATTATATTTTCTGGATACATCTCCTTTTCTACATAGGAGAATAAAAACAAAATTCCTCAAATAGATTCACTTGAAGGCTAACTTAACCAATGTCATAGTGAATAATATAAACAAACCCAAACAAATAAAGAAAAAAAAGTTTTCTTTCCCACAAGTACAGATTCCATTGTGGGATATCATTGGACTGTTGTTGTTTCTCATTTATATCAAAGATATTTTTAATTCACAATAAAAATAAAATACATTTAAACTAATTAAGAATATAGCTATCACAACAGACCAGCAACTTGTCGGCTTGTTTTTCTCTTTACGGTAGGTAAGGAGAACACTTAGCAAATGCAAAACAAAATTATCGCCTAAATAGTAGGATTACTATGCAATAGTGCTTGCAATCTCACTTTTTCCTGGACGGTGCCATCAACCGTGTGAGTGAATTAGTTGAGAATTAAGTTAATTGGAACGATTAAGACAGTACCGGCAAGGGATCAGGGAATTAGAAGAACATTAGCACATTTATGTTATGTCTTAGATTAATTGTTACTTTCACCTTTTGATAATCATTTGCATCTTTCGATTCTTTGGGCCCTAAAAGTGAGTGCGGTCATAGTAGAAAGATAACCTATGGAGGTTTAAATACTTATAACTAGGGATGGGAGATACAAATCGAATCGAAAATCACATCAAATCAAAAAGTTGAACTAAATTAATTAAAAATTTAGATTAAATTTGATTTGATTTGGTTTGGTATTAAATAAGAAAAATTCTAACCAAAATTGACATATAAATACATACTTTATATATAT
>ML304260.1:0-23623 GCA_005239505.1 Nicotiana paniculata
TTAGGCAAGCCACTTACCTGGACTGCGCTAATCAACTCAATACCAAGCCCTTGCCACGAGTATATGACTCCAGGTGGCCCAAATCTATTCAAATTGATTGCATGGTGTAAATATCACTTCAAGGGAACAAAAATAGCTAATTATTTATAAGCTAATACGCAAAATTAGGAAATTCGCCCAAAACGTCCCCCGGGCCCACGTCTCGGAATCGGATAAAATTTATATTTTCCGAACACCCATTCGCTCATGAACCCACTCCAACAAGAATCAACAGAATTCGACGTCTAAATCTCCCTAAATCCTCAGATTTCATCCCATTTCCATGGTTTTTCATCCAATTTCCTTGATTAGATTGAGGAAAATGATAGAGATTAATGATATATAAATGGATTAAGGTTAGAAAACGTTACCTATGGTCCTCCTCTTCAAATCCCACTGAAAATCGCCAAGTTCCGAGCTCAGAATCGATTTTGGAATTATGAAATTCAAGCCCTCGGATTTTTGGTATAAACTGCCCAGACATTTCGCACCTGCGACGCTGGGATCGCACCTGCGGTGCCGCACCTGCGGAAACCCAATCGCAGGTGAGGAAATTCATTAAGTGTCCTTGGGTCGCACCTGCGGCACCTCTTTCGCAACTGCGTGCCCGCACCTGCAGAAATACCATCGCAGGTGCGAGACACCAGAACCAGAATGGTTCAGTTGTTCTCAATTTCACAAAACTCACCCGTTGGGCATCTGAAACAACCCCGAGGCCCCCGAGACCTCAACCAAACCTACCAACTGACCCTAGTACCTTGTTCAAACTTGGTCGAGCCTTAAAAACACATCTCATAACATCAAAATCATCAATTATGCATAGATTCAAGCCTAAGAACTTAGGAAGTTTCTAGAATTCACATNAGCCCATCCACATTGGGCACACAGATACGGCCCTGCATCCTCATCACCCTGTCATCTCCTATGGTCACATCTCGGGCATCACCCCGTCGGACTCTATCCTGAAGAACCAAAAGGTGGGGACCATCATACTGGCGCTCTCTGATACGGTCATGAAGGAAAGATCGAGCAACCACACAAGCTAATACCCGGCAAGGCTCAGAAAGATCCAATCTCACGAACTGACTGGATAAGGACCGAACATCTAAGGCTAGAGGCCTCTCAGCTGCATGAAGGTATGCCAAACTCCCCAAACTCTCCGCCCGGAGATTCAAGGCGTCAGCCACCACATTGGCCTTCCCCGAGTGGTATAATATAGTGATGTCATAGTCCTTTAGCAACTCCAACCACCTACGCTGGCGCAAATTTAGATCCTTCTGCCTGAATGTGCTGCAAACTCCGGTGATCTGTGAATATCTCACAGGGAACACCATATAAATAATGATGCCATATCTTCAGGGCGTGAACAATATCTGCCAACTCGAGATCATGAAAAGGGTAGTTTTTCTCATGGACCTTCAACTGTCTAGACGCGTAGGCAATCACCCTACCGTCCTGCATCAACGCCGCTCCTAAGCCAATCCTCAAAGCATCAAAATAAACTGTATAGGATCCGGAACCGGTAGGCAAAACCAACAGAGGAGTTGTAGTCAGGGCTGTCTTGAGCTTCTGAAAGCTCTCCCTCACACTCCTCAGTACATATAAAAGATGCACCCTTCTGGGTCAGTCTGGTCATAGGCGCTGAAATGGATGAAAATCCCTCCACAAAATGACGATAATAACCAGCCAAACCGAGGAAATTGCGGATCTCAGTAGCTGAGGACGGTCTGGTCCAACTCTAAACCGCCTTCACCTTATTCGGATCTACCTTAATCCCATCCAAAGACACCACATGGCCTAGGAATGCCACAGAATCAAGCCAAAATTCACACTTAGAAAACTTGGCATACAACTTATTCTCCCTCAATGTCTGAAGCACGGTCCTCAACTGCTGCTCATGGTCCTCCTGGGACCTAAAATATACCAGAATGTCATCAATGAACATAATGACGAAAATATCAAGATACGCCCGAAATATGCTATGCATCAGGTGCATGAAGGCTGCTGGGGCATTGGTCAGCCCAAATGACATAACAAGGAACTCATAATGGCCATATTTGGTCCTGAAGGCAGTCTTCGGGATATCTGGTCCCCGAATATTCAACTGATGATAACTGGAACATAGATCAATCTTGGAAAACACCCTAGCACCTTGTAACTGGTCAAATAGATCATCAATGCGAGGCAATGGGTACCTGTTCTTCACTGTCACCTTATTCAGCTGCCGGTAGTCAATACACATATGCATCGAGCCATCTTTTTTCTTCACAAATAATACCGGAGCGCCCCAAGGTGATACACTGGGCCTGATGAATCCCTTCTCAAGCAACTCCTGTAACTTCTCCTTCAACTCCTTCAACTCAAGAGGAGCCATGCGATAAGGAGGAATGGCAATGGGCTGAGTGCCCGGCAACAAGTCGATGCCGAAATCAACGTCTCTATCGGGTGGCATACCCGAAAGATTAGCTGGAAATACATCAGAATAGTCCCTGACAACTGGAACTGACTCAACTGTAGGAGTCTCAGCACTAACATCTCTCACATAAGCCAAATATGCATCACACCTTTTTCAACAATCCCCTGAGCCTTAAGAAAAGAAATGACTCGGCGGGGAGCATACTCCAAGGAACCTCTCCACTCTAACCTCAGAAATCCTGGCATAGCCAGCGTCACGGTCTTGGCGTGACAATCAAGAATAGAATAATAGGGAGACAACCAGTCCATACCCAATATAACATCGAAATCTACCATACTGAGTAGCAGCAAATCAGCTCTGGTCTCTAAACCACTGATAGTAATCAAACATGACCGATATACGCCGTCCAACACAAGAGAATCTCCCACCGGAGTAGAAACATAAACAGGGAAACTCAAGGAGTCCTGGGCTATCCCCAGATGTGAAGCAAAATAGGAAGGCACATATGAATATGTAGAGCCTGGGTCAAATAATACCGATGCATCCCTATGACAAACGGGAACAATACCTGTAATGACTGAATCTGAAGCAATGGCCTCGGACCGGGCCGGAAGAGCATAATACCTGGATTGGCCTCCCCCTCTAGGGCGACCTCGAGTTGCCTGAGGTGGTAGGGTAGCAGTTGGGACTGGAAGAATAGCTGGAGGACCTGGTGGAAGACGTGGAGCCTGATAAATCTAAGAGAGTGCACCCTGATAAGTCTGAGGTGGTGCGCCCCTCCTCGCTCTGGGGAAATATCTGATCATATGATGAGGGTCTCCACACTCAAAGCAATCCCTTGGAGGACGTGGCGGCCACTGCTGACTCTGAATTGGCCTGCTGGGCTGGCTAGTGATAGCACCTCGAGCAGGAGGCACCTGAGATACTGATGGTGCATAATAAGGCTCCTGAGGTCTAGGAGGAGCTGGAATACCGTTGGCTGCTGGGAGAGCTGAATGAAAAGGGCGACTCACAAAACCCCTACCATAGCGTGCTGTTGGTGCACGGGCTCCTGAAAAATGACCAGTCTCTCGAGACCTCTTGGCCTCTCTCTCCTCCATGTCCCGGGCTAACATAGTCTCAATCCTCTGGGCAATACTCACGGCCTGCTGGTAAGTAATATCGGTCTCTAGCTCTCTGGTCATGCTGGTACGAATGCTGGGGTGGAGTCCCTCAATAAAGCGCCGAACCCTCTCTCTAACAGTGACAACCAAAGCTGGTGCATGGCGAGCCAGATCGCTGAAACGAACTGCATACTCTGACATAGTCATGGCACCCTAGCGTAGCTGCTCAAACTCCGCACACCAAGCATCCCTGAAGCTCTGAGGGACAAACTCAAGTAAGAACATCTCGAAAAACTGAGCCCAAGTAAGTGAAGCTGCCTCGTCCGGGCTACTAAGCTCAAAAGCACGCCACCACTGTTAAGCTGCTCCCCTCAGTTGGAAAGCAGTGAAAGAAACCCCACTCGTATCCACAATACCCATAGTTAGGAGAATACGATGACACCCCTCAAGAAAATACAGGGCGTCATCCGAAGCTAGTCCGCTGAACTCAGGGGGTGGTACTTCTTGTACCTCTCAAGTCGGAGCTGCTCTACCTCAGGAACAACTATCCTAGTATCATGCTGAGGTGGAGCTGCTGGGGGACTAAGAATATACTCTGGAACCTGCCCAATATGAACCCTCTGCTGAGGAGTACGGGCCGCGGGAGTCTGTGTCCCTCCTCCGGCCTGGGATGTAGCTGGAGCTATTGGGAGTAGACCCGCCTGAGACAGAGTATTGAAGGAACTCAAGAACTGGGCCAATGTCTCCTGGACGTCTGGAGTAACAGCAGGGACCTCCTGTGCCCCTCCAACTGTAGCTGCTGGGGGCTCCTCTACCTCTGATCTAGCCAGTGCTCGGGCTACACCGCGTGCTCTACCCCTGCCCCGACCCCTGCCTTTGGTGGCTCTGACTGGGGGCTCGGGTGCCTGGTCATCAGTACGTTCGGTACGGG
Organism: Nicotiana paniculata; assembly: GCA_005239505.1. Classification (NCBI taxonomy): domain Eukaryota; kingdom Viridiplantae; phylum Streptophyta; class Magnoliopsida; order Solanales; family Solanaceae; genus Nicotiana; species Nicotiana paniculata. The sequence continues at coordinate 4,490 of ML304260.1, forward strand.
TACGAACCATCTGCAAGCAAGATAGAATAGAGTTTTAGAATTTGAAGACAACAACTAGAAAATTCCAAGGAATTTGATTGTTCTTAACATTTACATAGCCTCTCGAAGATAGATATGGACGTATCCGCACCGATCTGCGAAACTCTAATAAACCGACTTGTGACTCCTATGAACCTAGATGCTCTGATACCAACTTGTCACGACCCAATTTACCCTCCGAAAGGTATCGTGACGGCACCTAGTCTCTATGACTAGGTAAGCCTAAAATTTTTGGAACATGACAGAATCAATAAAACAAAGCCAGAAAAATAAAGAACTCAGATAGACATAACCTAGCTGCTCAACATATACATTTACTTCCCAAAACCCGGAATGTCACCATAGTCACAAGCTCTGTGGTAAATGTAGCTCTATACAATGAAACATTGGAAAAATATACAAGTCTTATATGCCTATACTAGAGTAGAAGGGAACTCGTGGGATTCTGCGGATGCGGCAGAATTATCTCGCGGCCTCCTGGCTGCTGGTAGACGACTCCTAGCCACGATACTGGGTGCTCGTACCTGGATCTGCACATGGGGAAAACATGCACAGGAAAGGGCGTGAGTAATCCACATTCGGTACTCCGTAAGTGCCAATCCTAACCCCAGTCAAGTAGTGACGAGGTCAGGTGGAGGCCCTACTGAGTTTGTAAAGCAAGTCAATATATAATTTAGAACGGTGAAAAATAGCTAAGCAATGATAAACAGGATCAACAAAAACGGAAAGATTTAATAACATGAAGAGATCCCTCAGCTCAGCACAACATATATCTCAAGAGTAAATGTGCAATGCAGTACACGGGGAAAGCTCCCGGATCTTAGTCCGTAGTCCCAATTTAAATATGCTATGAAGTGCAGGGGGAAAGCTCCCGGATCTTAGTCCGTAGTCCCAATTTAAATATGCTATGAAGTGCAGGGGGAAAGCTCCCGGATCTCTGTCCGTAGTCCCAATTTAAATATGCATTTCAGTACAGGGGGAAAGCTCTCGGATCTTGGTCCGTAGTCCCAATTTAAATATGAAATGCAGTACAGGGGGAAAGCTCCCGGATCTCGGTCCGTAGTCCCAATTTAAATATGAAATACAGTACAGGGGGAAAGCTCTCGTATCTCGGTCCGTAGTCCCAATTTAAATATGCTATATAGTATAGGGGAAAGCTCCCGGATCTCTGTCCGTAGTCCCACTTTAAATATGTATTTCAGTACAGGGGGAAAGCTCCCGGATCTCGGTCCGTAGTCCCAATTTAAATATGCAATGCAGAAGTATGTCAATTATGGCTTAAGTAAATAATCCAGGAAAAACAACAGATAAGGATAGAGTAAAACTACCTAAGCATGATGTGACTAGTAACGAATAAGAGGAAAATCAAGTCAGAACAGGTAGGCATGCTCACTCCTAGGCTATCTACTCAATTAAGATAGGAAACAGTAATATATGAATGAAAATGAGCGATTTCATGGGAGTAAAAATATGATTTTAGCAACAATGACCCGTGTACGCACTCGTCACCTCGCGTACACGGCGTCCACACAACAAAATCAGTATAAAAATGTCTAAGGGAAAGTCCCCAACACAGAATTAGGCAAGCCACTTACCTGGACTGCGCTAATCAACTCAATACCAAGCCCTTGCCACGAGTATCCAACTCTGAGTGGCCCAAATCTATTCAAATCGATTGCATGGTGTAAATATCACTTCAAGGGAACAAAATAGCTAATTATTTATAAGCTAATACGCAAAATTAGGAAATTCACCCAAAAAGTCCCCCGGGCCCACGTTTCGGAATCGGGTAAAATTTATATTTCCCGAACACCCATTCGCTCATGAACCCACTCGAATAAGAATCAACAGAATCCGACGTCTAAATCTCCCTAAATCCTCAGATTTCATCCCATTTCCATGGGTTTTCATCCAATTTCCTTGATTAGATTGAGGAAAATGATAGAGATTAATGATATATAAAGGGATTAAGGTTAGAAAACGTTACCTATGATCCTCCTCTTCAAATCCCACTGAAAATCGCCAAGTTCCGAGCTCAGAATCGATTTTGGAATTATGAAATTCAAACCCTCGGATTTTTGGTATAAACTGCCCAGACATTTCGCACCTGCGACGCTGGGATCGCACCTGCGGTGCCGCACCTGCGGAAACCCAATCCCAGGTGCGGAAATTCATTAAGTGGACTTGGGTCGCACCTGCGGCACCCCTTTCACAACTGCGTGCTCGCACCTGCGGAAATACCATCGCAGGTGCGAGACACCAAAACCAGAATGGTTCAGCTGTTCTCAATTTCACAAAACTCACCCGTTGGGCATCCGAAACAACCCCGAGGCCCCCGGGACCTCAACCAAACCTACCAACTGACCCTAGTACCTTTTTCAAACTTGGTCGAGCCTTAAAAACACATGTCATAACATCAAAATCATCAATTATGCATAGATTCAAGCCTAAGAACTTAGGAAGTTTCTAGAATTCACATCTGACGCCGAAACACGTCTAAACTCATCTGAATGACCTCAAATTTTGGACACAGGTCATAAACGATGTTACGGACCTGCTGTCGCTTTCGAAAATCCATTTCGAGTCCGATATCAAAATCTCACCTATCCGCCGAAATCATCGAAATTCCAACTTTCGCCAATTCAAGCCTAAATCCACAACCGACCTCGAAAACACATTCCGAGCATGCTCCTAACCCCGAAATCACCAAACGGAGCTAACGGAGTTGAAGGAATTCCATTCCGGATTCGTCTTCACACAGCTCTAGCTACGACCAGATTTCTAAAACTAAATTCCATATTTATGGACTATGTGTCCAACATCACCCCAGATTTCATCACTCAATGCTACGACAAGTACCAATAACATAAATAGACATGGGAGAAGCGGTAAATAGGGTATCAGGGCGCAAATTCTTAAAATGACCGACCGGGTCGTTACAAGTTCATCGTGAGTTAGGTACGCGAGTTGAATTGAGCACATCATTCCATCCTCAGACGGAAGGGTAGTCCGAGCATACTATTCAGATCGTGTAGGATATGCTCCGCGCCAGTGTTATTGATTTTGGAGGTTCTTGGGATCATTCTTGCCGTTAGCAGAGTTTGCCTACAATAATAGTTACCAGTCGAGCATTCAGGTGGCTCCCTATGAGGTATTATTTGGAAGACGGTGCAGATCGCCAGTTGGATGGTTTGAGCTGGGAGAGGCTCGGTTATTGGGTACAGGCTTGGTTCAAGAGGCCTTAGATAAGGTCAAGGTTATACAGGATCGACTTCGTGCAACTCAGTCTAGGAAATAAAATTATGCCGACCGTAAGGTTCGTGATGTGGCATTCATGGTTTGAGAGAGAGTATTACTTCGGGTATCGCCCATGAAAGGTGTTATAAGATTTGGGAAGAAGGGTAAGTTGAGCCCTAGGTATATCGGGCCATTTGAGATTCTTGATAGAGTGAGGGAGGTATCTTATAGACTTGCGTTGCCTCCAAGGTTATCCTCAGTTCATCTGTTATTCCATGTGGCTATGCTCCAGAAATATCATAGTGACCCGTCCCACGTGTTAGATTTCAGCTATGTCCAATTGGACAAAGATTTGACCTATGAGGAGGAGCCGATAGCCATTTTAGACCAGCAGGTTCGTAAATTGAGATCAAAGAGTTATCCTTCAGTTCAAGTGCAGTGGAAAGGTCAACCCGTCGAGGCAGCTACTTGGGAGTCCAAGTCGGACATGCAGAGTAGATATCCCTACCTGCTTGCCAGTGCATGTAATTTTCTATGTCCATTCGATGACGAACGTTTGTTTTAGAGGTGGAGATTGTGATGACCCAAAGGGTCATCTTATGAATTAAGACACTATTCTAGGCTCATTATCCTTAAAACGATAAATTTTAGTTTCCTCGGTTTGCATGCGCATTCCGGGCGTGAAACCGGAAAGCTTTTATGTGAAAATATGAGAAATAATAATATTGGAATTTAAAATTTGGTTTTAGTTGACTCCGATCAACATTTTGAGCAAACGGATCTGAATCTGTGTTCTAACAATCCTGGGATGTCCACAGTAAAATATGGGACTTGGGCGTATGCCCCGAATTGAATTCCGAGGTCCCTAGCCTTAGAAATCAATTTTTGAAGAAAATTATTTTGCTGGATTATTAAGGAAATAAAGAAATGAACTAATGTGTGAAATCGTTGGTATCGGGCCCGTATTTTGGCTCCGGAGCCTGGTACAAGTTTGTTATGATATTTAAGTCTTACTTGTAAAATTTGGTGAGAATTGGAGTTAATTTGACGTGATTCGGATGTCCCGTTGAGAAATTATGAAATTGAAGTGTTCTCGGGGAAAATCATGAGTTTGAGGTTAAATTCATTATTTTTTATGTTATTTTGATGATTTGATCGCACGAGCAAGTCTGTATGATATTTTTACACTTACGTGCATGTTTGGTATAGAGCCCCGAGGGATCGGGTGTGTTTCGGGTAGGCTACAGAGTGACTAGAACTTAGAAATCTCAGTTATGCATCTGGTGTCTGTCACCAGGTCTCTGATCTCGCAATTGCGAGATCAGGCTTCCCAATTGTGATGTCAATAGACCTGGGAATTGCGACATTTTTGTCGCAAATGCGAAGAAAGCCTAGGAAGGCTATCCTCGCAAATGCGAGTTTTTGGCCGAAAATGCGAAGGCCTTCAGATGTCGCAAATGCGAAGGCAGCAGGATTTCAAAGGGTTCGCAATTGCGAACCCTTGATCGCAATTGCGAACCCTTGATCACAATTGCGATAACTGCAGCCTGTTAAGTAGGATTTAGACAGAATTTTCACCCATTTTTTAATTCTCTCAAACCCTAAACCTCCATAGGCGATTTTTCAAAGATCCAAACTTCTCCAAATCATTGGTAAGTGATCTCCAACTAATTCCTTTCAATCCTTCACAACTTTTAACAAGATTTTCAACCTAGAATCTAGAGTTTCATGGTAAAAATTGAGATTTTTGGGTAGAACTTAGAAATTTCGAAATTTGGGAAGTTAGACCTCGAATTGAGGTCGGATTCCAAAATCAATTGTATATCCGGGTTCGGGGGAGAATGGGTAAACGGGTTTTGGTCCGAACCACGAGTTTAGACCAAGCGAGCCGGGGGTCGATTTTTTTCTTTTGATAGGAAAACATAGGAAAACCATAAGTTTTCATTAAAGTTAATTCCTTTAGCAAATAATTAATGATATTGAACCAATTGTGATTAGATTCGAGCGGGTTAGAGGTAAATTCTAAAGGAAAAGTTGTGCTTGTGTAGTGAATTGCTTGTGAAATTAAGGTAAGTGTTTGGTTTAACCTTGACTTGAGGGAATATGAATCCCCAACTTAAATGCTATGTGGAATTGCATGTGAGTGGTGTATAGGTGAGGTGACGAGTATCTATGCACCACCAAATTATCTGTTGAACATGATCCCTTCCCCGTTCCCAATTTATTTGATCCTAGGCTTAATTGTTTTATGATCATTGATGCCCCCATGTCTACTTGTTTTCGTCAACTTGTTGTTAAGTAGTGTTTCAAGTATTTTGGAAGTGTTGGTTGTTCCCTTGCCTTCATTGTGATACATAAAAGGGTGAGCTGGTTGACAGTGTTTTACTATATATTCCGGTTGGTTTTATTGTGAAATGATAATTGATGAAGTTTATAAATAGTACAATTTTCTGTTTACAATTATTGAGACATAAATATTGTGAAAGTTTTTGACCTAAATTGTGAAATCTTTTTATAAATAAAGAGATGTGATTGTCTGGTGGGAGCGAGTTGCACGCAGCAACAAGGAGTGAAAATGGTGGACAGGTGGGATCGGGTTGCACGCTGCAACAGGAGAAATAAGGGTGATATATATAGGGAGGAGCAATAAGAGTGGACAGTGGGAGCGGGTTGCGCGCCGCAACAAGGAGCAATAAAGGAGGATATTCATGTTTTACTGATTTTTAAGCATAAAGACTGGAATACTCACCGTTTTATTGTTGTCATTTCATATTCTGCACTCACGGTTATTTTAAATTAAAACTTGGATATTTTCGTGAGGATTGGTTATAGTTGAGATCTGGAAAAGTTAACCGAGTTGTTTTATTTATTTGTTGCAAGTACTCTTTAATTTGTTATTATTCCCCTCTTGCTTTATTGTACATTGTATCCTGTTATGTTATAAATGTCCCGCCATAGCCTCGTCACTACTTCGTCGAGGTTAGGTTCGACACATACCAGTACATGGCGTTGGTTGTACTGATACTGCACTCTGCACTTCTTGTGCAGATCCAGGTACCGACCAGAGCTAGGTGAAAGTAGTAGCTGATATTATTCGCACGGAGACACGAGGTAGATCTGCTGGCGTCCGCAGATTCCTGGAGTCTTCCCTTTATTATTTAGATTGTTGTTTTATTTCATTCAAAACAGAGATATATTTCTTTCGGCCAAATACTTGTAGTATTCTTTAGTAGTTCGTGAATTGTGACACCAGACCCTGGGTAGTTATATAGTTAGTATTAGTTCGTGGTTCGTTTCATCTAATCGAATATTATTCCTGATTGCATTTATTGGAAAGTATTAGATTTTCTTTTTATTTTAAATTGTTCTATTGTGTTTAAGTAAACTTTTAAAAGAAAAGGTTAATTAAGTTCTAACATTGGCTTGCCTAGCAAGTATGGTGTTAGGCGTCATCACGATCCCGAGGGTTGGGAATTTGGGTCATGACAAGTTGGCCTCTATTTAAAAAATTTTGAAAGGTGAAGATTCGATGATTTTGGGGCCGAAACGAGCAATCCACTATGCGATAACACCTTAGATCCGGTATTAGCTTGCTACAATACTGAGAAGATACACTTTTTGTGGACGGGTGGTATCCACTGAGATTTTTTTTCTTTAAAAATGGAGAGGGGACCGCTGGAATGGGGAAAGGGGGAGGGCACTGGTTTTCTGGTCGGGGAAGATGAAGCCCCTCGTTTTTATGTATATATAGCGCATGTAATCACTGCGTATACTATAGTGCGTCCTATATGTGCGCTATATAGTTCGCTTTTTTTTTAGTTCAAATATAGCGTGGTTATTCATTGCGCTAAACCTTAACAGACAAACGTGCCATTAAGGTATAGCATTATAAAATGGTACCTAATTTTTTTCCACTTATTTACTTTGCTTGAGTCCAAAACAACCACGCTTCCGTTCCGAACTTGTCTTTTAGGATCCTAGTACTTTTAGATCTTTTGAGTTATTGACTACTCCTAATAATTTGTGCATATTAAAAATTATTTTAAAATAAATATAAACTCTAGGCAAAAGCTAATAGATTTTCCAGAATTTGGCTCTTGAGAATATTATTTATGATCCTGAATAATTATATCTTTTATTGTCTTTTACGGGTTCGAAGACATCTAGAGCCTGTTTGGAAAGCCACATAGAAATTGAATTTAGGTGTAATTGAGTATAATTACACAGTTTAACATATTTATCCGGCGAATTAATACTTGGTCAACATGAAATTGAGTATAATTAGAGAGATATATTTACAATTCTCAAGAGCAAGGTGAGAATTGATGATAATTACACTATGTAATTACAAAGTTACTTTTTAATTTCTTTCCTTTTTATTTTATTTTAATTTATTTTCTTTATAATTTTTTATTTTCATTATTTAATTTTATTTTTTACTTTTTAACTTCTTTTTTAATTTTAAAATATATATATTTTTTATATATTATTTCTTGTGATTCCATGTAATTGCTCGTACCTTTCTAAAGTCTCCCAAGAAACGAACAGTATTTGGACATGCACAGTATATCCAGGACGTTTGACAATATCTCCTTTATAGCACTGTCACAAAAGTAACAAATTTAGACGCAAAGGGTCTACAATATGAAAGAAACAAGCATTTTCACAACTCAACCAAAAACATTGTCTTCATCGAGTCAAAAACTGGTCGCCCAAGCAAAGATGTTTTTGCTTTGAGGCAGATTTGTTGGGTTTGCCCACGAGAACAAAGAATTATATTTAAACCAAGAGTCCCAGACACATATTCACCAGAACAAGTATTTGTAGTCTCGAACTCACTGATACATACAGTAAGCAGAATGTGATTCAAGGTGAAGCACAAAACATATTGTAAATACTGATGGTCTATATATGATGGGGCAAATATGAGGAAATCGAGATTACTTTACATAAATGTCAAATGTGATCTTCTCTCTTTTTATCCCACCAAATAAGTAGCTCAATAGGATCTTATTAGCAGCTTCCTACTACAAACCTCAAAACCTAAACTATCCCGTCCCAGCACATTTGGCAGTGTATTGAAAAAAGGAATCCTAGAGAGACCATGATTTCATAAAAAAACAAAGCTCAGAAAGCTAGTCAGAACAGCACCCATAGAAAAAGAAAATGGCACCTAGTAATTGCTCAAGTCAGGAATGTAATACCCTTCCTATATTTACCGGCCATATACTCACAGTTCCAAACTAACAATATCAAACCGGTCAGATCACCGTCAGAAGTGATAAAACCTAGAATGGATAAAAAATATTAAGATGTCTAACAATAGATAAATAAAAAAAGATACGTGCCTCAGAAAGACTTCAAGCATTTTGGCATCAATTTACGGGAGCTTCACATTAAACCGAGACTTCATAACAGCAAAAGAAGGTTCAAGCCACTTCATTGAATAACAAAGTCGGAGGTCCAAAAGCAAATACCGTACTCACATATTTACTAACACAAAAGATTGTTCATACGATCAAGTAAGATATACTCCAAATTTATCCCCAGATTATGAGATTTAACAGACATCCGCTTCACTCAAATGCCCAAGCATTCTCCCTCCTAACCTCCTCCTCTTCCTCTGGAGTGAAGTCATTCTTGATGTTAAAGGTCTTCCGGATCTCCTCTGGTGTCTTCCCTTTAATCATGTCAGCCACAGTTTGACATGTGAGATCAAGCAGGCTCTTGATGTTCAAGTAGTTGGCAGCCTGGATAATAACAAAGTGAACCAGTTCACAGTAAGTAAAATTTCAACATCCAAAAGCTCTACTCAAAAAGAGGGAACGCCGAAGTTTATCATCACCAGAATTTGAGAGGAACAAGAGACAGATATTAATGACCGTGTCCCTGTAGTGTAGACAATACCTAGACAAGATGCTGACAGAAGGAAACAAAAAGGACCAAAGGATCAACGAATAACACAGCATAAATCAGTAAATTTACAGGTAAATAATTCAATAGCAACAACTGACAGCTATTAAAAGGGAATAGAAGTAACATGGCCAAAATTAGGGTACATAAGGGCACTGTCATCATTTTCGACATATTGGTGCTTGGGCAAACTGCCTATCTGACTATATGTGAGAAAGTCTAAGGGCCTCGAAGCAAAATAAAAAGCCTTAGGAAACAAGTAAATGGAACAAGTTTGAAACAGTTCCATGTGCTAATGTTTTGTAAAGAGGGAACAAACAATAAGTTATCTTTGACTGGAACAGCCTGATAAGCACTAATAGCAAGCCTGTTTGGCCAAGCTCTCCAATCCTAGAAGCACTTCTTTCCCAACAAAAAAAAAGTGTTTTATTTCAAAGTTGAAGTGTTTGGCCAAGATTTTGGAAGAAAAAAAAGTGTTTTTGAGGAGCAGCAGATGCAATTTTGGAGAAGCAGAAAAAATAGCTTCTCCAAAAACACTTTTTTAAAAAGCACTTTTGAGAAAAATACACTTAGGAGGAGTTTTTAAAAGCTTGGCAAACACTAATTGCTGCTCAGAAGTGTTTTTCAAGTTAATTATCCAAACACAAAATGCTTCTCACCAGAAAAGTACTTTTGAGAAAAGTACTTCTCAAAATAAGCTGATTTTTGCAGCTTGGCCAAACAAACTATAAATTTTTACTCCCATGTTATACGAACTTAATCTTCAACTTAGTCCAAAGGTAAAACCTATGCCCAAGTCCTTACAGGTAATCAAAGGTGGGAATGAAAAGCCATAAACTCAAAGGACAGATTTCCAGGCACAAGTAGCTTTAGAAAATCAATAAAAACCATCCCTTCTTTTTGTAAGGAAAAGGCACCCCTTCCTCCATTCTTCACCAATATCCTGGGGCCAAATTACAGAAAAGTGACTAGAGAGGAGGACTTAGGAAGCAAGGATCTTCTCCATTAACACACAGACTATTCTAGTTTCTTTCTCCATTCAATCCAAATTCAAGTTAGACGAATAGATTTCACCTCCTCCAAAATGCTATCCAATAGTGATGGAAACCTAACTTAGCCTTGACAGAAAAAAAGAGAAGGATCTACCAACTTCTTTCTATAGGGATCCCACTGGTTAGGATAGCTTCTGCCAGTTTAGCAGGGAGTCCAAATACATTTAAGAATTCATGGAGTCCTACTCTCAGTTTCTTGAGACTGCAAAAGCTTCTGCATTTTTAGTAGTAACCGATCTAGCTCCAAATCAAAATGTCTCTAAAACTTCACTCCAATCATTTCCCCGAAATCACCAGCATCAAATTTCTTCTTTACAAAACTCCCGACAGCAGAAGATACCCAATGTCCTCCTCACACATCACTCCCAAGGAAGGTAATCCACTACTCTATTGCAAAAGATAAGCCAATTCCTCATAGAGGACCCATAATAAAGGTGATCAACTAAGGACACAATAGCCCATCGCTCCCATATATTAGGGATTCTCAAACTAACTATTGCAAGACCTGCCTACCCTTTTCACCTAATAAGACTCAACTGAACTGGAGGGGTTATACAATACCAAGACAATGGCCTATCGCTCTGAATTAAATGAGGAAACAGAGAGGGCTTCACTTAATATCGGTTGGATTTTGGTTGTATTTCTAGAGGCAGAGCAGCAAGCTGGACAAGGTGAAGTACCAAGCTAGGCAAAATTTTGAAGAACCTAAACTCCTTTATCTTTTATAGTACTCGGGATAATGGGTCAACCCCTCTTACCTTTCTCACTTACACACCGGGTTCGAACCACTGACTAGCTCCTACCCTAGACATCATGCGCTGGACTCTTACCACTATACCAAAAAGTTCCATGGGGCAAACCAAAGCTCTTTTATCAGACTTTACCAGTTAGGTCTGAGAGCAAATGAGCTCCAACAGAGACACCATATTATCTATCCCAAGATCAATACATCCAATAGTACCAATCAATCAACTAGGCCACGGTCGCATCGCAATATATCAAACCGTATGAAGGTACAAACAAGAACACAAATCAACGGCAAACATGAAAACTGAACATATAATAGATACAGAGAAAAAGGGGAAAGGAGATTCAAACCAAGATGAGATCGAAGAGGGTGGCCTGGTCAACTTTAACGAAATCAGAATCAAAGGCCTTAAGCTCATCCTCAGAAGCCTTATCATCAGTTTTGGTGGCATCAACATGGCGCTTGCAGTACTCGATAACCTTAGCCAAGATCTTGCTGGTCACATTAGGAAGGGGGATGCTGGTGTCGGCGCAATCATCTTCAATCATATGCTTTATCGTCTGAGATTCCAACGCCACCGCTTCCTCCACCTCGAAAGTCTCTCCGTCCGAGCTCTTCAGTACGATCATCTTTGAGGACGACATCGTTGTAAACCTAACCCTAGAATTGAGATTTTCTGAGATAGATAGAAAGAGAGAGAAAGAGAGAGAGATAATGGATGCCGAAAGAATGAGGGAGTTGTGTGTGGAGAGGACTTTATAGAAGGTTCGGGATCGTGGTAAGTTTCGAAATTTACCGCGAGGTTACTCATATTTACCTTCACCGAGTGACTAAGACCCCAAAATGGATTTCCTTACTTTTCTCTCAAGGAACTACTATTTCGTTCCCAAGAAAACAAAAATTTGAAATAGTGACTCAATATATCTATTCTCCGTATTAATTCGTAGATCTATTCACTAATTAGAACTGATCAAGTTGAACAAATCGTGTGAATTTATTTATTCCTACAGTAGGTGTCACACGTCCTTTTTCACCCCCCCCGGATTAATGAAGGATAATAAGGGAATTTTTCCAATTAAAGTGATATTATTCAATTTTGGGACTTATTATTATTTCAGAGTCGCCACCCGGATTTTTGACGATACTCAGGGACACCGTTTTGTTTTAAAATCCCAAACCGAGGAAATTTTGACTTTGTTTTAATTTGTCTGCGACCAGAAATCCGAGTAAGGAATTCTGTTAACCCGGGAGAAGGTGTTAGGCATTCCTGGATTTCGTGGTTCTAGCACGGTCGCTTAGCTATTAATATTTGGCCTAATTATCTAATCATTTACATATTTTGAACCTATTGTGCTTTTTAACCTTTTTCAATTTTTAGTCGCTTTTAATGTTTATGGATTTATCTTGAAACAAGTCACGATGGCGTGCACTTATTTGTTTTTGGACATATTGCAATTACGCCACATGAAATGCACCCGCAATTGCAACACGCAATTTTAATATAATTTGAAGTTGAAGACGGGAACATGAGTTGTCGCACCCGAGTGTAGATTACATAGTCAAGACTATGGTCGTGACGATTTTATAGTGCCTATTTGAGGCGATGTTTGATTATTCCTTATGTTTTCTATTTGAAGGAACTTTTTAGTTTTAAAATCAATTAGGACGTTTTATGGATTTATCTTGGACAAGTTACAATGACGTACACTTGTTGTTTTTGAACACATGGTAATCACGTCACATGAAATGCACCCGTGGTTGCTATATGCGTCTTATTAGTTGTTTGGAGTGAGGGTCGGGGGCATGAGTTGCCACTCCCGAGTGTATTTTATTGTAATTCTGGGGTAATAATCAATTTTTGTCAAGTTTCAAAGTAAAGGTATTCATTCTACCTAAGGATTACCTAAAATGACGTTCAAAAGCCTAAAGGTAACATGTTTTGGGCTATGGCCATATTTTAGCCCAATTTTATCATTTAAGCCATCCTAATTTAGCTCTCCTTGTAATAAGACTGCTAGTTCTGGAAAGAATTTTTGTTTTTAACCAACGATGGCAAGTATGGGAATCAGGACGTCCCACATTCGTTCGAATATGTACACTTAAGAAATTCAGATATCTAAATATGTTACTTGTTAATTCTGATACGGATGGGTAAGATGAAATCACTCTAGTTCTTCCAGAATTTTATGATTTCTAAAAAAGATCATACCACATGCGGTCTTTATTAATTTAGAAAACAGTAATCCTTATCAATTCTAAACAAACTAATCTCATGCTTCCAAAGAATTAAAGTTCGCACGTATGTATACGTTGATTTCCGCAGATTTACAAGATCCAAGATAAACTGAAGGTGATCTACTGATTCTATTCATGTTGAAACTCTACTAAATTTGAAATAACCATTTTTCCCTAAAATCCAAACGGGGTGTTTATACAGATTTTACATACGTTCTTTTGTCTAATATCATTTGCAGAACAGACGAAATTGTAAATTCGAAATTCCAGGGACATAAATAAAAACTGAAATTAAGCGTACAGTCCAGTCTTAAATTACATTACAATGAAAGCACAAGGAATACATGGAGGGGGTTATAACTTGACTGCCACTATACACTTTCCAAAATGAAAGAAACTAAAAATAAAATTCTAACTAATTTGCTGACTCGAAACTCCCTTGAAGCCTTACGTTTGAGCCTTCTCTTTGGAATCTGTAAACACCCCAATTGATTGAGTGTTATGCAACTACCAGAACCAAACTGACCACGGGAAGGTCAATTTTAATTCTGATAATGCTTGTGTTCAAACCATATTACCTGGCAGAATTATTTACGCACTTTCTCAGGGTGAATGTGATCATAGGAGGATCAACTCACCTCTGGACTTGTCTTTTTTATACTTGGGACCTTTAGTCCATATTAATTCCTTAACTTGATTATTTAGGCGTTTCGAGAGGATAAATTTGATCAGCATAAAGGATTCCAGATTTTCTCCTCTAGTGAGCCCTTGATTGTCCATTTTACATCCTTTGAAAGGACAATTCCAGCAAGTTAACTACTGCTTATGCACTGTTATGAGACGAATTTGACTATCCAAAGAGTCAAATTCATCTACCTTAGTGCTAACATTAACATTATTCTAAACTATATGGTACTTTAATTATCTAGGCATTTTTAGGGGGTGAATTTGACCATTCAAGGGTTCAAATTCCTCACCCTAATGCCCTTCTTAACTACATCATTTATACTCTTTTGAGGGGTAAACTTCAGCCAACTAGTGTTTATGCACTACTATGGAGTGAATTTGACTATCAACCAGTCAAACTCATCTACCCTAGCGCTAATACTAACCTATCTAGAGACTTGCTTGTTGAATCTCTTTATGGACCAAAGAGACTCAATTGAAATCATATTTTCTGCACACTTATAGAGAGAACCTGACCATAGAGAAGGTCATATTCTACACCTTAGTGCAGCCTTTTTTGGAAAGTAGAACTACGATTATCAACTACATTTATATACCTTTAGTATGAAATATACAGAATATTCCAACAACAAAATAATATTTATCACACTCACAGGTTCATTATCATGCTAACAAACATCTATATAACCACATTTATGTACAGTAGAAGAAACAACCTTATTTATCAAGAACAACTAACTTAAGCAATGAGTAAAAGAAGAGAGTTCCAATCCATCATTTCATTGAGAACAAGAAGAGTTAATACATACCTTTTTAAGAGTAAAGCAACAGAAATTTTGACCAAATAAAGGTCAAATGCTAAAAACTGGAGATCAACACAGCAACTAACAGGAAACAAAACCAGCAGTAGAGAAGCCCAGAAAGTGAGAGCTTGGAAAACCAGAAATTGAAGCAAGACCAGCAAGAAAACAGATTTCAACCAGATAAACTTTTAAAACCCAGAAAAACCAGTCAGCTACCACCCAAGCTCAAGAATACCAAGACTGAAAACCAGATTTTTTCCAGATATTTCTATACCTAATTGAGTGTTCTTTCAGCATAGGATTTCTACTGTGTGTGTGTATATGAAATTTCTGTATCCAGATTTTCAGCAGGGCCCAAGGTTAAAAAAAAGGTCTAGAATATGTAAAAAGAAAGTCTATTTATAGGGAGCTCAAGGATGGGATATCTTTTTCATATTCCTCATCCAAAAGGCTGAAATAGTACATAGGGCAGTTGTCATTCTTATCTTTGGGACAGCTGCCCCTATTCTAGAACTTTCCTACTTTAGAAAAGACCCTTTTATCCTTAAAAATCTGATTTCCTAAATTGAGTTACCTAATGTACCCCTTGGAGTCCCTGAATTTACCATTGGGTAATCAAGGTTAAGCTCACTTGGGTTATTATTTAACTCTAGTTAACTAACACTAGCCAGGTTCACTAGTTAACTAGGAATTAACTTTGGTTAGTTAACCCTAGCTATGTTCTTTAGTTAACTATTAGTTGTTCTTAACTATGATTGAGTCAAACTAGTTAAAGGTTAATTGATTCAGTGCCTAGAGTTGATTTCATACTAGTTACCTAGGTTTAGGTTAACTAATTATCAGTTTAATTAAGCTTAATTGAGGTTAGTCAACTCAGCTTTCTTAACTTAGGTTAGATGATATGTTTTAGTCAATTGTTCAAGACCTAGTTGACTAAATGCCTACGCAGGGACAATTAGGAAATTCTATCTTATTGGAAATTAATCTTAACTAATCACACAATCAGGTATATAATCAATTAGATAACGAACCTTATTGGCAATTAACTAACGACAGTCAATACTTAGGAAACTTAAAACCATGGATCTTTACTTCAGCATTACAAACAAATACATGACTAAGCTAATAAAACTCCTAATCACATGATCATCAGTATTCTAGACGACTGTCAATAAACTAGGAAAACACACAGAGGGGGATCATGGACAGATATATGAGGAATTCATATTACTAATATTTTTAACCACTAGGCGTGCTGTCAACTTGAGACGATATTAACATAAGCAAAAGTAAAAAAGAATAAACTAGAAAAGTAATCTTAAACACACACATATGATTCTGTTTTATGAGAAGAAAATGATGAAGAAAAGGAAAAGAATAATGAGCACAAGGATACATGAAATGGTTTTGTTAAAACTTTTTTTTAAAGACCTAATTTGCATTATTCCAATATCTAAGCGGGTTTAATTAATCTAAGCATGCACTAACAGAATCAACAAATAAACATGAGCAAAAGGCAAAAGGAAATCAATGATTAAACAATCAAAAATCAGCTAAACTAAACAGTGATTAACACGATTTTTTTTTGTTTTTTTGTTTTTTTTAAAAATGTTATACAGAAACATTAAAGAGAGAAGTAGGATACCCGTTAAAGGGATTTTGGTCGGAAAAAATAGAATCCTCGGACCTTGACCGGACTCTGGAGGGTTTGAAAATGACTCAAACCCACATGAATCAATAACTCTCATCAAGAACTGTTGACTCATGTAGGTATAAGTCATTAATCGTTCTGAATCGACTGGTAATAGGAAACTAGGTTTTCTGCTTTCTTAGATCTGAAATCGAAGGGACTTGGGTGGGTTTTTGGGGAAACTGATGGTGGGATGGGGTTAAGGGTGAGGAGAGGGTCATAGGGTGAAATTTTGGGGTGGTTTGGAGGTCGGCCGCCACCGGTAGGCGACTTCCGAGCGGCAGAATCCTAGGGCGGCTAGGGTTTGGGTTAGACAGAAGAGAGAGACGGAGGGGATGGGGGTGTTAGGCTTCTAGTTTAATGAGAGTAGGGGGTGAGATTTGGACAGTTATATACTAAAAGGGGGGGGGGGTGAGTTCCTAGCCGTCTGATCTATCTCGATCAACGACTGAGATTTGTTTACTTATCCTAAACGGGGTCGTTTGGGATGGTGTATGGGGCAGGCCGGGTGAGGGGTTTATTGGGCTGGGCAGGTGAGTCGTGTAGAGATAGGTTTGGGCCTGGGTAGGTGAGTAGTGTAGAGATAGGTTTGGGCCTGGGTAGTTTCAAGCCCAAGTCCGAAATTGGCTCTCTTAATTAATTAAACTAATTAATCTAATTAAGTTCAAATCTAATTTAATCCAAAAAATGTAGTAATTAATTTTAACCTTATTTTTCATCTATTTACGGATTAATCAAGAATAAAACGATCAATTTTATATTCCTAATTAAATCTGTGATTTATCGAATAAAAATGATTAATCTTTAGTAATTAGTTATTAAAACTGCATTACGTTAAATAACCATCATTCGTTTGTTATTTTATTCAACTAATTACAAATAATGAATATATAATTCCTTGATAATAATGATGCGCCTAAGTACATAATTTTAAATAATTTTAAAGGATGAATTATGAATATGCAATGCAAAAAAAAATAATTCACAATTAACACTAAAATTCAACAAAATTTGTGAAATTAATTTATTTTATTGAATTTTGTAGGAGTATATGGTGGGTGAAAAATCACATGCTCACAGTAGGTATTATTTAGAACAACTTAAAATTCATATAAATTACATTTTTATTGGGCAAATCATTTTATATACCCATAAAAGATAAAATATTCACCTTTATTTACCCATGTTCATTTCTTTTACATTTTATACATATGCGGTACCCTCTAAACCCATTCTTGTCTTTGCCATTGTTTAGCATGAAAGTTCATTCATATGCTTCTTTGTTGTATCTTTTAAGTGCATCATATTTTTCCAGTATGTTTTATCATCTTATCATAATAAAACTAATTAAAAATAATATAATATAATATTTTTTAAATAAGTATATAATATTATAAAAATGTATGAACCTGGAGAGCACAAAAGGATATTGTTATTATTATTATTATTATTATTATTATTATTATTATTATTATTATTATTATTATTATTATTATTATTATTATTATTATTATTATTATTATTATTATTATTATTATTATTATTATTATTATTACTATTATTATTATTATTATTATTTTGAAAAAGTATCCGTCAATGTTTATGCTCACAGATTAAATAAGATACTTAGAAAGTAAATTAGCTAATACTTTATTTTATTTCACCGTATGCCAAGAATTATTTTTTAAGAAACTCTGTTTTTCCCCAACTGTTTACCTTGAAAATGGTTTCAACAATTATATTTGGTTTGTGATTCTAAAAATACATGATTTATTCCAATACTAGTTAATAATTAAGAAGCAATGAATGTAAGCAAAGAAAATGAGACAAGCAAACCAGAGTTGTCACAAGGCTGGGGCCTCGAGCTTACTGGAAACGGGGCCTCAGGTCCAATAATAGCAACAAATGAAAGACAATAAATGAAGAACAACAAACAAGGGGCAATAAAGCTGAGAGATAGTGTTGAGCACGAAAAAAGCTGAGAATGTTCTATTGCAGTCAATCTGTTTTTTTTACAAGATGATAGGGATCTCCTTTATATAGGGGAGGAAGAATCACAACATAGTACGTCCCTAATTATGACAAAGAAATACTAGTGGTACACCTGTATCATGACTCAGTACAGACGGTACTATTTCTTGCAGACCTTACCAGTTTCGACCACGTGTCCTTGGAAATTTTCCCGCCTTTCCATGACGATCATCGAATTTTATGATGCCTCGAGGTCTGCCGTGGCGACTTCGACATACCCTCTCGAGGTATCACTCCGAGGTCGAATCTTCAGATTTCCTTTCGGGCCTTTCGAGATCGGGCTTGGAATGTCATAGAGGTCCTGATATCTGAGTCCTCGGTATCGCCCGTATACAGATAATTCCCGCGTTTCTTAGTATGAAATAAGGCTGGCAGGTGGACCGGGCCTGACCCGGGAGCGAACCGGGCCCGCGACCCATGTGGTCTTGTGGGCTAAACGGGCCGGCCCATGGCGGGTCCGGTCTAGGCGGGCCTGGGGGTAGGGACCGTGAGCCCGGACCCGTTTAGCCCGGGACATGCAGGCGGGCTTGGGCCGGTTCAACCGGGCCAAATGGGCCTTACGAGCCCAACGACTATTTTAAAAAAAAAAATTTATTTAAAAAATGGCCAACGGTCAGAATTTTAAATTCTAGCAGCTGGCCCTTTAATTTTAGCCGTTTGGCATTTTTAAAAATAGCCATTTGGCCCCCAAACTTTTTA
>ML304261.1:0-32837 GCA_005239505.1 Nicotiana paniculata
CACCTCCGAGGTGTTGTGGGATGGGAGTAGGCAGTTGTTAATCAGGTAGAGCCAACATTTAGCATCAAAGGTGAGGGCTGAAGAGTGAAACTTCTGCCCGTACTTGTACCATTTTATATCGGCATTAGGAACACAAATGGTTGGGAGGAACGTATCCCACTGAGTATAGCGCCGGCCATATGCTTCATAGCCGTCCTCGTACATATCTACCGGGCATGAAAACCGGTAAAACATTTGAATGGCCTGCACAGAGGTGTTTACCTGCTTCTTCCTCACCATGACCACATGATTGTTGTGTTCTGGGCAGTTCGCATAAAATTCCCTTACTATCATGGCATTAGCCTCATCGGGCTCTTCAAAGAACACATCTAGTCTCCTCAGTATCAACTCATTATACATTCTTTGGTAGTAACATCAGAGTGAGTCAATGTCTATGCCACGTTCAAGTATGGATGCCTTTGATTCCTTTGCCACGAACCTATCTTGAGCCTTAGCAGATACAAATTTATTGTTGTTGAAGGGCCGAGTGTCAACGGACTTCTGTGGCCTTCCGGAAGAAGGACCTGCTTGTCTGCCTGAGGAGGAGCCGGTGGCTCGACTCTTTCGAGGAGCCATTGTACCTGGTCGCGACAGGACTAGCGCGCTCATAGCGCGACCGCGCTAGTGGCAGTTAAACCAGGCAGAACAAAAGTCCATTAGCGCGATCGTTAGCGCGCTCATAGCGTGACCGCGCTAGTGGCAAGAACTTGAGGCAGAATAAAAGCCCATTAGAGCGGCCACTAGCGCGCTCAGTAGCGCGACCGTGATAGTGGCGAGAACTTGAGGCAGAACCCAAAGCCATTAGCGCGACCACTAGTGCGCTCATTAGCACGGTCTCACTAGTTTAGGCCTCACCACACTTCATTTTTCTGACTTTTTCCTTGGGTTGGTTTGAGTCCACCCTTCGCCCACGCACACCACCATATGTTAGTACTTACAACAATTCAACTATTCATCCTCTACTCTATAAACACTACACTTAGGTTGCCTCTCAACCAGCGCCTTAGTTCATGTCGTGGCAGGACAATTACAACAAGTCAATGGGTTGCCTCCCATGAAGCGTCTGATTTAACGTCACAGCACGACGCAGAATGATCACATTTATGGCTCACTCGACCTCTGAGGTTCATCAAGAAGCACCACAGACACTTCCTTGTTCTCGTCCATCTCACATACAATTTCAATCTCTGCCCATTAACTCTGAAGGTGTGGGCACCTTTTTCAAAAGAAATATCTACAGCACCTGAGGGAAACACTTCGACCACACGAAATGGTCCAGACCATCGGGACTTGAGTTTACCCGGAAAAAGTCTCAATCTGGAGTTATAGAGCAGAACCATTTCTCCGGGTTTGAAGTTTCGGTACACAATGTTCTTATCGTGTAACCTCTTCATTCTCTCTTTATACAACCTTGTGCTTTCAAAGGCAAGATATCTGAATTCATCCAACTCATGCAGTTCATTGACTCAACTTGTGCCCGCAACATCAATATCCATGTTTAACTGTTTCAGTGCCCACCACGCTCGATGTTCCAGTTCTACCGGCAGGTGACAGGCCTTTCCGAACACCAACTTGTATGGCGACATACCAATTGGCGTTTTGAATGCAGTTTTGTATGCCCATAGTGCGTCATCAAACTTTTTCGCCCAATGAGTTCTTGTGGCGTTCACCGTTTTAGTCAGCACACTCTTGATTTCTCGATTTGACACCTCAACCTGCCCACTCGTCTGAGGGTGATAAGGGGTTGCCACCTTGTGGCGGATATCGTACTTAGCTAACAACTTTTCAAAGGCACGGTTGCAGAGTGAGTGCCTCTGTCACTGATGATAGCCCTTGGAATCCCAAAACGTGTGAATATGTTTTTCTTTAAGAATCCCACGACCACCCTTGCGTCATTTGTGGGGAGTGTTGCAGCTTCCGCCCATTTGGACACATAGTCTACAGCAACAAGTATGTACTTATCATCGTACGAGCTAACGAAGGGACCCATAAAGTCAATCCCCCGTACATCAAACACCTCGATATCTTGTATCGGGTTGATGGGAATCTCGTGGCGACGGTATATGTTCCCCGTCCGTTAACACTCGTCGCAGCCCTTCACCCATTGGTGGGCATCTTTAAACACAGTTGGCCAGTAGAATTCGGCCTTTAGAACTTTGATTGTTGTTCAAACTCCTCCAAAATGCCCTCCATACGCTGATGCGTGACACGCCTGCAAAACAGAAAATTGTTCTATCTCGGGGACGCACCTCCGGATCATATTGTAAATACAAATTCTAAACAAGTGAGGTTTATCCCAGTAATAATTGCAGCAATCACGATAAAAAATTTTCTTTTGGACAGATGAGAGTTCATAGGGCTCAATACCACTGGCCAGGTAATTTGCAATGTCTACATACCATGGAACCTCCTCCATGCTCATGGAAAGTATCTATTCGTCTGGAAAGGTTTCCAAAATATCCTCTGCTTCTACTGCATTTTCAGCGCCTTCAAGTCGTGACAGATGGTCCGCGATTTGGTTCTTCATGCCCTTGCGGTCACGAATCTCTAGATCGAATTCTTGCAGTAGAAGCACCCAACGAGTTAGGCGCGGCTTGGATTCTTTCTTCCCAATCAAATACCTGAGGGCAGCATGATCAGTGTAAACAATCACCTTCGAGCCGATCAGGTATGACCTGAACTTGTCAAAGGCGAACACTACTGCCAGCATCTCTTTTTCAGTCAATGTGTAGTTCAGCTAAGCTCCACTCAATGTCCTACTTGCGTAGTAGATCGGGTGCATTATCTTTTCCTTTCGCTGTCCTAACACCGCTCCCACTGCATAATCACTAGCATCACACAGGAGCTCGAATGGTTTCTCCCAGTCGGGAGCAACAATGATCGGGTCGTTACTAGCCTTTTTTTTAACTCCTCAAAAGCCACCCTGCAATCATTAGAAAACACAAAAAGGTTATCTTTTTCGAGCAACTTACATAGGGGGTTGGCTATTTTGGAGAAGTCCCTGATGAATCGCCGGTAGAACCCGACATGTCCAAGGAAGCTCCTTATCGCTTTAACCAATGTGGGAGGTGGGATCTTTGCAATCACATGTACTTTGGCACGATCCACCTCAATTCCTTTGATCGAAACCAAGTGCCCCAAGACTATCCCCTCTTGTACCATGAAATGACACTTCTCTCAATTAAGCACAAGGTTCTTCTCAATAAACTGCTTCAACACTCGAGTCAGATTTGCTAAGCACTCATCGAATGAATTTCCCACCACTGAGAAATCATCCATGAATAGCTCCATGATATCCTCGACCATGTCAGTGAATATGGCCATCATGCACCTTTGAAATGTGGCGGGTGCATTGCATAAGCCAAATGACATCCTTCTGAATGCAAAGATCCCGTAGGGACAAGTGAATGAGGTCTTTTCTCTGTCTTCTGGGGCAATGGAAATTTGGTTGTACCCCGAGTACCCATCCAGAAAACAGAAGTGACACCTCTCTGCCAGTCTGTCGAGCATTTGATCGATGAGGGGAAGTGGGAAGTGATCCTTACGGGTGGCAAGATTTAATTTTCTGTAGTCCATGCAAATTCTCTAGCCAGTGACGATCCTTGTGGATATCATCTCATTGTTATCATTTTTTACAACCGTCATACCACCATTTTTAGGTACACATTGTACTGGGCTAACCCAGTTGCTGTCAGAGTGGGGAAAATAATTCCTGCATCTAACCATTTTTATGATTTCCTTCTTCACCACTTCCTTCATGTTTGGGTTCAGTCGCCTCTGGTGTTCCCTGGAATGTTTGTGCCCTTCTTCCAGTAGAATTTTATGCATATAGAACGTCGGGCTGATCCCCTTTATGTCTTCCATGATCCAACTAATGGCAGTCTTACACTCTGTGAGTACCTGTAATAATTTCTTTGCCTGCACATCTAGAGATGGCTTAGCTGGTGGAGTCTCTCTCTTTTCTAAGTGTAAGGGCTCAAACTCGAGTGCCCTCGGCCAAACACCTTTTCCGTCAAGCGCTACCACCCATTCTGCCAATTCTTCCCCATTTACCTCACCCAAGTTCATCAAACATGCAGCAAGGGGGTCCTCAATAGTTAAGGAATCATCATCTTCCTCCACTCACATCCACAGCATCAACAAGAGAACAATTGGCGAACTCACTTGGTCGCCTCATGGATTTCTGCACATTGAATTTGATTTCCTCGTTGTTCAATCTCATCTTGAGCTCCCAGTTTCACAATCAATAAGGGCTCTCAGTGGCCAAGAATGGCCTTCACAAAATTATGGGAATCTCTTCATCCACTCCGTAGTCCAGTATCACAAAATTCGCAGGGAACACAAACTTTCCTACTTGCACCAATACGTCATCCAGAATGCCTGGCGGCCTTTTTACCGTCCTGTCTGTCAGCTGCAACAACATAGAGGTTGGTCTAGCTCTACCAATCCCCAACCTCTTGTAGATGGCCAAGGGCATAAGATTAATGCTGGCCCCTAAATCACAAAGTGCCTTTGCAAAGGCAAAATTTCCAATGGTGCGGGGAATGGTGAAACTCCCTGGATCAGACAGCTTTTCCGCAATTGGTCGAGTCACAACAGCACTGCAAGTCTGAGTAAGCGTCACTGTGGCCAAGTCTTGGAATTCAAATTTTCGGGACATTAAGTCCTTCATCATTTTGGCATACCCACGCATCTCCTTCAGAGCATAAATCAAAGGAATGTTTACCTGTATTTGTTTCAACATGTCCAAGAACTTTTTATACTACTCATCCTTCTGATACTTAGCCAGCCTCTGTGGGGAATGGTGCTGGAGGTCTCTTCTTCCCAGTGAGTTGGGAATTTTCTTTGTCAGCCACCACCTCAATTACCGGTTCTTGGGTTGGCTCCGCTTCTTTCTCAGCCTCGAGCTGTGTGTTGGGTTCTCCTTGTGCAGGTTGCACTGTCACCTCAGTCAGTTTTGTTGACTCATCAAATTCAATAGGCACTGGTACCAGTGTCTCAGCCTATCTGCTTTCTCGAGTTCTTTCCTACTCCAAGTCTAAGTCCCTGCCATTGCGTAGACTCACTGCCATTAGCTGCTTAGGACCATGATCCTTAGGATTTACCTGAGTGTCCGTAGGCAATGTCCCCTGAGGACGATTATTCAAAGACATCGAGATCTGGCCCATTTGGACTTTAATGTTTTTAATAGCTGACTCATGTGCATATACTCTCTCGCTTATTTTTGCAGTTGATCCAATAACCTGTTGCATCATTGCTTCAAGTCTGGAAAACCCATCTTCCTGTCTACCACCATGTTGCTGTTGAGGGGGGTGATAAGCCTGTTGCTGGTGATGATTCTGATTATTGTACCCCTGTGGCCTTTGGTAAGGCGCCACATCACCCTGAGGCCGCATGGCTCCCATGTTTCCACTGTTGTGTTGCTGTTGAGGGGGCCTGTGTGGTTGATTTTGTTGGCCCCAATTATGTCCACCTTGTCGCTGACCCCCATAATTCGACACATAGTTCATATTTCCAGGGTAGTGATGATGATCACATTCAGCATTCCACTGATTACCAAGTGGCTGACTAATGTAGGATGTGCATAATCCCCCATTGGTTGTATCCACAATATGTACCTGCCGTTTTTGCCCTGGCTCCTCCACCTTTTTGGTTAGTATGCTCATTTGTGTTATCAAGGTGGCCACATTTTCAGCAAGAGTATTGGATAGATTGAAGGGCACTGAGTGAATTACCGGAGTAATGGGCATTCCTGGTTGTCCACCCCGAATTCTGCGCCATTTTATCAAGCAGGATCTAGCTTTCTCTCCATGTTTTGCTCAAGAATGCTCCACCAGCTGAAGCATCTACATTTGCCTTTACAGTATCCGCCAGACCCATATACAAACGCTACCCCAACATCTGCTCTGGAATACCATCGTGCTGACAGATAACCAACATTCCTTTAAATCGTTCCCATGTTTCCTGCAATGTTTCAGTTGGTTTCTGTCTGAAGCTCAAGATTTCATCAATTTGTTGAGCTGTCTTGTTGGGTGGATAGAATTTGTTCACGAACTGCTTAACTAACTCCTCCCATGTGGTAATGGAATTAATGGGGAGNGGACTCGGCCTGTATCTGAGGGACTACTATCGCAGTGGCCAAATTATCTGTCGTGGGTTGTGCCCTCTGGCACAAGAGGTGCCACTATCTGCACAACTGGGTCTACCACGTCGTCCCCATTGTTGTTCCTATTGTTTAGATTTTCCATGTCAAGTTCAAGTTGTTCAATTGATGGTTGTTGTTTGCTTTGCCGGTTGGCCCGGTTCAAGGCCTTGAAAACTTTCTCGGGGTCTGATAAGGCTTCAAATACTTCACCAGTTCTCGATGAGTTTCTAGGCATGCACCTGTACAACCAAGTTAGCAAACGTTAAAATTTCAATGTATAGATGAAAATTGAAGAAAATTGACTATACTTTAGAATTTTGTATTTCTTTAAACTGTAATTGATAACACCGTTAGTTCCCCGGCAACGGCGCCAAAATTTGATCACGCTCAACTATGTCTTATAAAAAGACTAAGTGGGTGTTGCAAATATAATCTGAGTATTTCGCCCAGAGTCGAATCTCACAGGGAATTAACCTATCAATCTTCCCGAAGGTTGAGAATAACAATTTGTTGGTATTTGTACTCACTAAACTGAATGAAATTAAGTAAACTAAAAGATAACTAATACTGAGTTGTAAACAAATGCGAGAAGGATGTAAGCTTATAGTTTCCCCCGCTGATGAAATCCATCTTGTATATTTCCTATTGTTTGGCCTAATTATCTCTATCAATCATGAGCACTTTTCCTACCGTAAATCTATCCCGAGCAATTACGGTAATTTACTAGATGCACTCTCTCGAGCTACGCTAACTAGCTTTTGTTATAGCTCACTTTAGATTGCACCCAAGGTATCGTTATTCCTAATTCAACCCTTAAACCCTCGATTATGGATCCCTCCTATACTTTGGGAGTGGTGTTGTTCAACAACTACCTAAATATACATTCTCTCCCGAGCAGATACATACTAAATAGGCATAGCTAATTGAGGGACCTTCAATCAACTACAATAAGAACTTAGTTGTACAAATAGAGATTGAAACCAAGATAACTATATTAATATAACAAGATGTTCATCCTCAGGGTTCCACCAAAACCTTAGACTAAATAGATTAGCTACTCATAATTGTACTGAAAATAACAACAGAAGAATTCATCAACAATGACAAAAATGCAAGGAAAAGAGATGAGATTTGATGCCCAATTTCCCTCCTTGCCTCTTGCCTTTGTTTTTCTTGAACAAGACTTTAAACCTAATTAATTCTCTCTTTTGGGCGAGTTGAACCTTATATAGGTTAAGCGGAATTTTCCCGAGCTTCCAAGTTTACCCCTGAAAATTAACATGTTCGCCTGGACTAGCACGCCCGTGCTAGTTATTGCGCTAGTGGGCGCGCTAATGGCTATACATTCTGCCTGGGATCGCTGGACTAGCGTGGTCACGCTAAGACTGCGCTAGTGGATTTATAATCTGTCCCAAGAGTTTTTCTTACTTCTTTTCATACGTTAAATATTCTAAGGGCCTTTCTCCTTCAATTTGGCTCCAAACACCATCCTAGGTCCTCATAAGCGCATTTAGCTCCTGCGAAACATAAAATCAACAATTAGAGCCATTTTATCATCATTTCACACTCTTAAGACAGTGAAACATCATTAAGTTGGAGTACAAATATACACTAAACTACGTGAATTTAGCCTATTATCAATGTCCAAACATAATTTCAAATTTCAAATACTATTTTTTAACTTAACTCCAAATTCTACTTTTTTTTTGAAAAAAATTATAATTTTCATGTCCAAACGCCTGGTAAAAAATTGCATGGGGCGCACTATTTGGTCGCCCCCTTTTAACTTATACCCGTTTTGTTTTTCCGTTTACATTTGTACCTATTTTTTTTGTTAAAAGCTTTTTAAAAAGATGATTTTGCCCTTCAGGACTATTAACAAAATTGTAGACTGCATAACAAAACTTCAACATGTTTTGGCATGAAGTAATTTTATCAAATGAACTAAATAACTTAAGAATGTTTAATCTGAAGTTTTAGTAAATGAACTAAATAACTTAAGCATGTTTTGTCTGAAGTTGTAGCAAATGAACTAAATAACTTAAGCATGTTTTGTCTGAAGTTTTAGCAAATGAACTAAATAACTTAAGCATGTTTCGTCTGAAGTTTTAGCAAATGAACTAAATAACTTAAGCATGTTTAGTCTGAAGTTTTAGTAAATGAACTAAATAACTTAAGCATGTTTGGTCTGAAGTTTTAGCAAATGAACTAAATAATTTCAGCATGCATTAGCAAAAAGTAGTTAGAAAATTACATACTGCAAGACAAAAACTTAAGCATGTTTAGTCTGAAGTTTTCGCAAATGAACTAAATAACTTCAGCATGTTTAAACTGAAGTTTTAACAAATGAACTAAATAACTTCAGCATGTTTAGACTAAAGTTTCGGAAAAAACTCATGACAAAACTGTAGACTGCAAGATAAATAACTTCAGCATGCATTAGCATGAAGTTTTAGCTTCAATGTAAAACAACTTCATGCTATATTAGCATGAAGTTTTAGCTTCAACATGAAACAACTTCATGCTACATTAGCATGAAGTTTTTAGCTTCAAGGTGAAACAACTTCATGCGATTGTGATTCTGAAGGTGAATCTGGACAAGTTTCTGGTTTTTTGATAAAGCTGCTGAGAGGAGAGTAGGAGATCTTTTTTCATGAATGAGGTTGCAGATCACGCGATTTATCAGGGGTGTAATTGTCATATTATTATGAATTCTTTGTCAACTGGCTACCAAATAAATAATTTTAAAAAATAGGGTACAAGTTAAAATGTGGCATAAATATAGGATACGACTGCAAAATCCCCAAACGCCTGCTGAGTCATTCTTTCGTAAAAATTACACGGTCGCCCCCATTTAACCTATACCCATATTTTTAAAATTATTTAACCTATACCCTAATTTTTACAACTTCAGGCGCCTCCTTCTTCTTGCTACCTGTACGCTCCTTTCTTCCTCCTTTCTTTTCTACTCTTTATTCTACTCTTCATTTTTTGTAATTTGTAGTATATTTTACTGCTGATTGGCTCATAGTGACTGTCATTTTTGTTGAAAGCATTTTAGAACTTTTCTTTATCTATTTATAATTCATTGTCTGTATTTATTATATTTGCAATGAATTCAGATTGATCTAGGAATGAAATATCAAACAGCAAGCTGATTGCGGCTTTATTGATGCAATTCTTACACTAAGCTTTGAAAGTTGAACTATTATGGCACTCTTGATTTTAAATTTTTATTTACAAAGATGGTCTCTCTTGTGTTTCTTCCAATGCCGATTAGGATGTCCTGTTCCTCCAGTGATTTCTGTTAATGAGGTGTTTAATTAGTTTGTCAGCAAATAGAGAATAAAACTTCAGCTAAAACATGCTGAATTTCAGCAAATAGAGAACAAAACTTCAGCTAGTAGAATGCTTAAATTCAATAGTTAAAAACAAAAACTTCAGTCAACACTACGTTTATGCGAAAAAATTCAGCTAAAACATGTTTAAGTTCAGCAAATAGAGAACAAAACTTTAGCTAGTACGACTGTAGGACAAAAACTTCACTTATTTAATGCTGAAATTTTTACAAATGAACTAAATAACTTCAGCATCTACTGCTGAAATTTTTGAAAAAGCTTTATGACAAAATGAATGAATCCAGGTCAAAACTTCAGCTTATTTAGTGCTGAAGTTTTTACAAATGAACTAAACAACTTTAGCATCTTCTGTTGAAGGTTTTGAAAAAGCTTTACGACAAAGCTATTGAATCCAGGACAAAACTTCAGCTAAAACATGCTGAAGTACAGCAAATAGAGAACAAAACTTCAGCTAGTAAAATGATTAAGTTCAGCAATTACAAACAACTTCAGGCCCGTCTACTAGAATGCTGAAGTTTGCGTGATTGTCTTTGCTACTTCAGGCCCGTATGCCTGAAATTTACGCGAAAAATGGGTACGCTTGCAATTTTTTTTACAAAGCGAGTATAAGTTAAAACGTGACCCAAAAAGCGAGTATTGATACAAATCCCCCGTTCTTTCCGAGGAATCTTGGAAGTTTAAAGTAACTTTGTTCACCAATAGCCAAATCCCCCCCCCCCCCCCCCCCCCCCCCCTCCCCTCTGTTGGAGCATATTTACAGTTATCATGTGTAGCAAGTAAGCCTCTTTCTCCATAACCAACTAAGATTATTTTAGCACTATAAAAAAGTTAAGACAACATCCCACCAACTCACCAGCTCCATTTAATCATACAGTTGTATATATTTTTATAACTAGTAATAATTAAAGAATAGAAAAGGGACAAGTAGCTTCTTAACTTCTTTATGCAGCTTAACAATTTATTTCAAGAACTATTAACAAAATCAGGGAATCAGTTTGAATCATTCATAAGCTGATGTTTTAAGTATTAAAAAACTACTGAATCTAGTCTAATGAGATTTGGCTTGTATTACAAGAGATACTTGAGTTACAATGTCAGAAAACATATAGAAAATGGATAGTGATGATAAAACCACGTTTTAATATTTGTTTAAAGAAGCATAATATGATGATTTGGCGAAAGGTAACAATTATCCATAATATAATTAAGGCGTATATAAATTGGTCCGGACATTATAATTATTAAAAAAATAATAAAAAAAGTAAAAGAAAGAAACATCGTATGAGGACAGAAGGGCAATTTATTCTTTTCACTCTACTCATTAATACACACAGCCACCTTTTTAATTTGTCTGTTTCACAGCTAATACAAGAACAGTTGGCCAAAAAATTCTGTTGTTTTCACTTCTTTCTTAACCTGTCCTACTGTTCCCTCCCTTTCCCCCCATATCTCTCTCTGCTTATCAAAAGTACATCTTTGTTCTTGCCCGCTTAGTCGATTGGCTGCATCTCCAATTTTTTTTTTGCTGTGAATTTCATCAGTGGGGGTTTCAGTTTCTGTTTTCTTGAATTCTACAGGTGTTATACTGCATCTTTCATACTTTTGACTTTTTCATCAAAAGTAGCTTTAATTATGCCTTGTTCGATTCTTGTTTGCTCTTTTCCGGGATTATTTGTCTAATTTCTTGTTTTTGAGGTTTAATTACAAGTTACTAAAGCTACCTGACTGCTATTTATCAGTCTACCTTCCTTCCCTTCTTTCTTCTTTATGATCAAATTTTACTTGAAGATTGTACGTATGCTTCAAAAGAAGATAAATTCTATAGAGAACTCGTATGGACAGTGGGATAATTGAATGCATCATCATCTAGTTTTTTTTTTTTTTTAATTACGATAAATTCATGTATTGTATTGGTGGTGATCACTGATCACCATAACTTTCTATGTGGGATGTTGATTATCAATTTTCTATTCCTTTGTTTTGCTTAAGGTATGGAGTTAGAAAGTCATCTCAAAGTCTTCCAGTTTTAGGTTTTCGTTGACTTTGTGCTTACCACTGGTCTTCTTTTGGAAAATTTGTATGACACAAAGGAAGACATCTTGCTGAGGTTTCTTTTTATATATAAGGTGTTCTTTTGTCATACAAAATTCAGTAGAAAAGATATGTTTTTGAATTGAGGAAGTTACGTTGTGCTAAAAAAAAAACGTTTTTCGTCCTCCAGGATCCATTGATTTAAGCTATCAAGTGTGGACATTGACCCCTTTTGTTTTGTTTTTCAATGGTTTTTGACATTTATCGATTCTGAATAGAAGTAGTTGAATTAACTTGCCTGTGTGAATAAAACCTTCAGAATTTCCTATGAATTACTTTAATGATCTTGTTGTAGCCACAAAGCAAAATGTATGTGTTGTTGCTGTGCAAGTAGTTAATGTAGAGTTAACATCCTAAGATCAAAACCAGTATGTTGGGAGTTAATAGATGTTCTGTAGTCAATCCCTTTTTTTTCTTTTGATTGCTGCTGGATTGTTTAAAGAGGTCATTGATCACTCATGTAGGTACATTCTTGTTGGTGTCATCAATGAGATATTGATTAGTATTGAAGTCGGTTCTTAGAAGTCATGGACGTTGACGCAGCTTCAACATTTAACGATCAGAAGGAAAAGCTGAATACTTTTCTTGAGGTGACTTATTAAATCCGTTTAGAATGTTTACTTTGCTTTTGTGCTTCTAATTTGCTAAGTTATCTCATCCACGTTGCAGATTGCCAATATAGAGAAGCAACTGTTGACATCAATTTACTCTAAAGGCCTTGTGCACAAAGATGTCCAGGAATTGTATCGTAAAGCCCGTAGCAGCTATGAGAATATTATTTTAAATAATTATGCAGTAGTGGGGCTTCAGGAAGTTGAATTCTCTCTGTGGAAACTTCACTATAAACATATTGATGAGTTCCGTAAAAGGATTCGGCAGGCTAATGCTGAGAAAAGGAAAAGTGAAGCACAAGAAGGTGATTCCAGTGCTGGCCGAGAGATTGACAATCATATGGAAGGGCTCAAGTCATTTCTATCTGAAGCTACTGAGTTTTATCAGGAGTTAACTAAAAAACTCAGGAAAAGTTGTGGGCTCCCCAGGGAAATTTTACTTTGTAAGAATAGTAACAGCTCACTTCCTCTCTTACCCATGAAGCTACCTCAATGCCAATACGCTTGTCACCGTTTTCTTATTTGTCTGGGAGATCTGGCCAGATATGGTGAACTTTGTAAGAAACCGGATGCATGTAAGTGGTCATTCGCGGCCACATACTACTTTGAAGCATCTAGGATATGGCCAGACAGTGGAAATCCGCATAATCAGGTAGTTTCTATGGTTAAATCTTGCAAGCTTGTCAGTTCTTGTTTCCTGCATCAAGGTTGAGATGATATCCGTCTCGAGGCTCTTGTTATGATATTTCATTTTCATTTGCAGCTTGCACTATTGGCAACATACATTGGTGACCCTTTCCTTGCCTTGTACCATTGCATTAGAAGTTTAGCTGTTAAGGAACCATTCCCTGATGCCTGGAACAATCTTATGTTACTCTTTGAAGAGGTGATGTCAAAAGATTCTTCTCTTATTCTCCATTCTCCTTTTCTTGAGTAAAAGAAACTTGAAGTATATTATTTCCGTTTTGTTGCCTTTTTCTCCATGAGGACTAAAACTTTTCATTATTTTCTTGGGAATCTGCAGAACAGGTTATCTAATTTGCATTCACTGTCCAGTGGACCGCACCTTGATTTGCTAAAACCATCAGTTTGGTGTTCCATGGATGCTATAAATGGTGCAACCAGTGGGTCTTCAAACATGAATATGCCAGAAGCCTCTGAAACAGTTAGCTCTGGAAAAGCTGATATATGGCTTCTGTTTGTCAGATTGATGAGTTTTTTTCTCGTGCACACCAGGTACACAACATTTACCGGTTAAAGTCATTCAACCAGACAATTGAAATAGTCCTCATATACAGTCTATGGTTTCACTTAATCCCTTTCCTCCCTTTGTTTCCTTAGTTCTTCATAGAGGAAGTTGACTAGTTCTGCTTGATTTACTAGCATGCTTTTTTAACCTTCTTAAAAATGTGCATGTTTTCAACAGTAATTTCCAAGTATAAACGTTGCCCTATAGGCATTATATACTGGAACTGAGGTTTCTAGTTGCTTTTAGAATGCTATGTTTCACCGATATAGTTACTTGCATTGCTTCTAAGATTACTCCATGACAAAATTATCAGGATGTGATTGGTTGGTGAATTTTCTTGCTTTTGTTAAACTGCGAGTCTGTTTTGTATTTATATTTTGTAAAGCAAGATTATTTTGTCACTGATAGTTTTAGCTATTTTTCAATTTTGAATTTTAGCTTTTATATTTTTGGTTTCTTTTTGCTAATTTGGGTGGTATCCTGAAACACTTCCATGCCCAATGAAAGGTGAAAATTATTGTGTTTATGTTTACCTTCATGGATGTTCATACTTTCTATAACACAGATTTATGAAGCTGTTGCCTTTGCTAAGGAACTGCTTTTCTTAACATCTGAATCAATGGTATCAGGATAACTGGTGTGCAGTATCTTAATTCTTTTGACACTAATTTATTAGTCTGATTGACTGTAGGCTGGTTAAAGTCCATGTTCTTTTAATTAATTCTCTCAACTAGTCTTGATCCTTTTGATTTCTCACATTATACTCTACGCCACGCGAAGTCTGCCTTTCAATTTGTTTTCTTCCTTTACTATTAAACTTTAACTTCATTCTGGATATAATTTTAGTGCTTCTAGTTTTGATAAGCAAACTCTAGTGGCTTCCTTCACAGTACTGCAAATCATGTCATTGATTTATTTGGAAATTTGTAAAACTTCAGCCATTTCTCGAATGCAGCTTGGAAGACTTTCAATCTACTCTTGCATCCACTGTCAGACAATTGGAAGGTCTAGTGGTAATGGATGAGGATGAACTAAAGGTTGCTCTAGAGTCATACCAGTTAATGGATCCGTCGAGAAAAGGCCCTTATCGTGCTCTTCAGCTTGTCTCCATTTTCATCTTTATCTTCCATAGCCTGACTGAGAGTGGGGATGGAGTGGATCCAAAGAAAGATAACAAGCAGCAATCTGCTTTGACACAACTGGCAGTAGCTGCTACTTTCATTTGCATTGGTCGCCTTGTTGAGAAAACTGTAACAAGAAATAACACACAAACTTGCCCCCTTTTACCCACTGTCTGTGTGTTTGTAGAGTGGTTAGTGAACGTACTTGATAGAGCAGAAGCACACGCAAGAAATGAAAAGGTCCAGAGAGCTATGTCTTACTTTTTTGGTGCTTTAGCTGATCTTCTGAATCGGCTTGATCCTTGTGAGGACGGCCTTGCTTCAGAAAATAGTGCTCTTTGGGAAGACCATGAACTGAAGGGGTTTGATCCGTTGGCCCATGCTCACAAGTCTTTGGACTTCACGAGCCATTTGGAATGCATAGATAATTTCAATAGTAAGAGTGTGTGTCGTTCACGGCGTATCTTTTGTGCAGCAACTAAACTGGCTGACAGATCCAGTCACTTAAGAAAATGGATCTCTCATGATAAAACAGGCAAAAGATTCTACATCATGGAGTCGGAATTAGCAGATAAGGAAAAGTCAGGAGTAGCTGAATCTGGTTCGACTCTTCAGCTAAAAGGGTCTTATCAGAATAATTGTGGAATGGCGAAAGAAAATGGAGAGAGTCAGGATCACCCTTTTCGCAACAGCCAATCCATTACCACAGATGAGGAAGAAGTCATTCTTTTCAAGCCCATCACAAGACATAACTCCGCACCAATATATACATCAGGCACCTCATGCGATCAATCCTCCATCAATGTTGTCAATGGAACTACACCTTCTGATGAATCTTTGCGCCGTGCCACATCGTTGATTTCTGAGCAAAGCCAACCACAGAATGATATTTTCAGTTTCCGTCCGGAAAATACAAACTTGAGGTACAGCAAGCCACTCAAGCAATCTGCCGCTTTCCCTGCTGGACCACCATCTCTGAGTGCTTGGGTCCTTGAGAAAGAAAGTCCAAGAAACGAGAGGGGGACAAGGGATTTAAATAAGCATCAGTTAAGCTCAATTGATGAACTAGCTTCTGAATCTTTATCTGATCTCTCCTTAAAGGAAACTAGAGATCACAAAGTTTGTTCCATGCCAGTTTCTGCAGCTATACATGATACTCCTCCTCCTTATGTCACTCCAGTGCCCTCAGCTCCATTGTTACCCGAAGATGCTTCTTGGTTTAAGGGTAACACACCGGGTTTTCCTAACAAGAGTGCATTTGGGACCAAGGAAGGCGACGGTATTCTTGGCGCATCACCAGTGAGTGGATACTCAAGTCCATCTACAGTTCGTGGACCGCTTGATTTTGTAGCAGGTGCTCCAGGTTTTATTGAGGGATACCCACCATTACTTGGAATGAGTTCATCTGAATGGCTATATCACTACAGAAACAGTCAGAACTTCGAGCGAGTCAGCAATCCAGTATGGCCTGTTCACTCTAATGCACCCGTGAACTATGGAAACCTGAACACGACCAATCTTACCAGGTTTGATGTTTTAGATCAGTGGGGAAATCACTTGGCTTCAAGTCCCATGGTGTACTTAGAGAGCCCACAGTTGCATCCAAGTCCTCCCCTCGCCTATGGCACAGAAGAACAAAGAACGGATAAACACTTTCTTGGTTACCAAAGAGCATCGCCGTATGTATGTGGCACTGGAATGGACTTGAGATCGGAGCAGCCAACGCTTCTTAACTATCTCAAAGAAAGAGAACGGCAAATACCACCAGAGTCTCAATTTAAAGGTCCTAATTACATGGGGAACTAAGATCTATCATCAATACTCATAATTCAGGCATTTTTCAACCTGCATTGCCTTACTATATATATAAATGAATTGAGGCAACATGAACTTTGTAAGTGTGAAATCTGTAAAATGTACGTTTTGGTCGGTTGTGAGCTGAGAAAGTGCTTTCAAGAATGTTGTAACTTGTAGAATTGTTGAAGATGAGCGCGCTTTTCTCATTTTGTAAAGTTATCTTGTTTTCTGGAAGTCATTTCTAGTTAAGTGTTATAGGACGACTTGAAGAGCATGAGCATACTTCCGTTAAGTCGCCGTAATTTGGTAGAGGTGTGCATTCGGGTTTCGATTCTTTTGGGCGAAATTCAAAAAGTAGCCAGATTTACAAGTGATAACTAAAAAATAGCCACGGTTTCAAAAGTAATCGCAATTTAATCACTTTTCATTAAAAATAAATCCAAACAAAAACATTGTTCAAAATTCGAAAATATTCCAGCATAATATATTGGAGTTCGAATTTTTCATATGTGAACTTCCAGCATAACATGCTGGAAATTCATAAGGTACTGGAGTTCCAACATAATATGCTGGAAGTTCATACACATGTGCTCCAATCTCCGGTATATTATGCTGGGGCTTTCTGTGTTGTAGCAAAATAATGGCTATTTTTCAATGACTTTGCAAATGCTGACTATTTTTCAATTACCAGTCCGAAAACTGGCTAGCCCGTGCCACTGAATGCACAGTGTGTCCTTAAGGAAATTATTCCCCTCAAGTACCCGAGGTGTTGGAATATTATCCTCCCGGGATAGAACGATTTAACTCACCAGCGTATTGGTACCAAAAACTCTGGTGAACGGCGAACCACTCAATGGACGTAAAACACACTGGAAATATTGTGCAGAAGAAGAAGATAATAAGAAAATTTTAGTAAGTAAAATTTATGGGATTCAAGGTATATTTATAGACCATTTGACACTGATTTTGAAAAGGTTTGCAACCTTTCAGAACAACCATAGCTATTAGAACAGGTGGGAAAAATTACGGGTAACAACAAACGGATTTAAAATAATTCGGGAAAGAAAACGGACCGGGCCGGACCAGGTCGCGGGTCATGGGTTATTCCGAATTAAAATTTTGTTAATTAATTAATTAATTAATTGAAAGGAATTTTGTCCAAAAAGAATAATCAATCAATCTTTGACGAAATCCGAAGCCTAAGCCGAGTCGAGCCGAGCCGAGCGAGCAACGACGGCGCGAGACTTGCCTTCTTCTTAACTCTTTAAGAGCTAGAAGAAGAGCAATTGAATATATACCCATAAAAAGTTTTTTCTTCCTCCAACATGGGACAATGTCCCTTTGCCAAGGAGGGAAACTCAAATATTTCATTTTCCCATTCATCCTCTTTAAGCTATACCAAGCTTAAAAATTAAGTTACACCAAGCTTAAAGCCCAACAATACCCCATATGAATGGGGAATGACTATAAAATAAAGGAATGCACGGATGCGTGTGTGTTTTACATGCAAGAATTAATTGCATCTGGATTAGTAGGTTTCCCTTTGAACTTTCCGTAGTGAACTTATAGCGCATATACTCGGTCAATCGGTAGATTTGATATCTTTGAACCGTCGAGCTTTGTTGTATACCTAGACAACATAAGTCACACAATCAATCCTTAACCATCTATGGTTCTCACGGTTGTGTTCGTTTCATCCATGAACACCGCCTAGTTTCATGAGTTCTTAGAGAATGGGCCTTTACTTTCATTCCCCTTGAAGCGGATTACACTTCACACTCACATAGGTGAGTCCTAAACGTGCAATCCTATAGACACACTATCTGGTCATATCTGCCAGACTTAGCAAATCTTTAAAAAGTTTTAAGCTTTATTGACTCATCAAAAAGCCTTAATGCTTTACCTAGATTTTGAACATTGTCTTCATCATGAGAATGGATTGAGTTATTTAACAATGTTGAACCGTCATTCATAACTTTATTTGATCTCTTTGAACCTAGCTCTTGGGATCTCCAATCTGGTAGGTAGAGTTACCGCCATGATGACTTGTCCTAGGCATTAAACTCATTCCCTTTGATGATCTTTCAACTGCCTCTCTAGATAGGCCTTTTATAAGTGGATCCGACACGTTATCTCTTGACTTTACGTAGTCAATCATGATAACACCACTAGAGAGTAGTTATCTAACGGTATTGTGTCTTCGTCGTATATGACGAGATTTTCCATTTTACATAACGCTCCCAGCCCTGCCTATTGTCGTTTGACTATCACAATGTATACAAATAGGTCCCAAAGGTTTGGGCCAAAATAGAATATCTTCCAAGAAATTCCGAAGCCATTCAACTTCTTCACCGGCCTTATCTAAAGCTATGAATTCAGATTCCATCGGAGAACAGGCAATGCACGTTTGTTTGGATGATTTCCAAGACACTGCTTTACCCCCAATTGTGAAAACATATCCACTCGTGGATTTAACTTCAGATGATCCGATGATCCAATTTGCATCACTATATCTCTCGATCACGGAGGGATATTTGTTATAATGCAAAGCATAGTTTTGGGTATGTTTCAGATATCCCAAAACTAGTTTCATTGCTATCCAATGTATTTGATTGGGATTACTTGTAAATCGACTTAGTTTTCTAATAGCACATGCTATATTTGGTCGCGTACAATTCATGATATACATCAAACTTCCCAATACTATTGCATAGTGTCACGACCCAAATTCCCAACCTTAGGGATCGTGATGGCGCCTAACACCACACTTGCTAGGCAAGCCAATGTTAGAGTTCGCTTAACTATTTCCTTTAATTATCCATTTAAACAGGACAAAATAATTTTTAAATCAATACTTAATCTAATGGCTTTAACTAAATAATTCACAATATAAGATAATAAACACTTGACTAAACCGAGCCACAAAATAATTATATAGATAAATCCAAAAACTACCCCAGAGTCTGGTGTCACAGTTCACGAACTACTACAGAATACTACAAATACTGGGCTGAAAGAAATAATGTAACTGTTCTGAATATAATAAAACAACGTTTATGAAAATAGGAGAAGACTCTCGGGATCTGCGAATGTCGGCAGATATACCTCGTGTCTCTGAATAAATGAATAGCCGCTCTAAATATCTCTATTGTTGATCGGTACCTGGATCTGCACAAAAGAGTGCAGAGTGTAGTATCAGTACAACCGACCTCATGTACTGAGTAAGTGTCGAGCCTAACCTCGACGAATTAGTGACGAGGCTACGGCGGGGCATTAACAACGTATAACCTGTGCCCATAATATATACAATACCGAAATAAAACAATTCTACACGAAACAGAAAAATATAACTGAGACAATAAATATAAAGCAAGAAGGAATTCTAAACAATTGATTAAGTACTGCAACATAAATGAAAGAACTCATCCGCCTTTTCCAGGCCTCATCTATAACCAACTCCCAAATAATTTCCAAGTTTCCAAACTTTAACTTTAAATAAAAATAGTGACAAAAAATATGAAAAGTAGTGAAAATAAAATAGTAAGTTTTCAAATCTTTGTTTTTCTTTGAAAATCAGTAAAAATATAAATGTCATCCCTTATCGCTTTTTGTTGTGGCGTGCAACCCGCTCCCACCTGCCCACCTTTATTTCTCCACCCTAAATGTATCACCCGTATTACTCTTGTTGCGGCGTGCAACCCGATCCCACCTGTCCACCCTTATCACTCCTTGTTGCGGCGTGCAACCCGCTCCCACCAGACATCTCATATCAATTTATTCATAAATTTCACAATTCAGGACAAGCCTTCCACAATATTTTTGTTTCAACAATTGCAAACAGAAAACAGTATAGCTCGTAAGCTTTAACCAATATCATTCCATAATAAAACCAGCCAGAATATATGTAACCACCGTAACACTGTCAACCCAACTCAGTCTTTATATGCCATGATAGAATCAAGAGAACATTCAACACTTTTAACACACTTACAACAACAATTGAAAATAAATCAATGAAACCAAATAACCACGTGAACCTCAGCCATCACGAAACAGTTAAACTGCATTTCTCACAACTTCCTCAATATTATCAAAAATGAAACCAACAGGGACATATATATATACCTCGTAAAAATAATGCCAAACCGCTCAACCGTTTTGTACCACAAGGGAACCAGCTAAAAAACCAATACTCTTTCCAAAATAACCACCACAATATTTAACAACAAAATAACAAGGCCAAGTAGTCATAGAAACAATAAGGAACATAGAACAATTAAGACAAGAATCAATTAAGTTAAAAACGGGAAAGGGGTCATGCTTAACAGGTAATTTGGTGTGCATAGATACTCGTCACCTCACCTATACACCACACACATGCATTTCACATAGCAAACAAGTGGGGATTCCTATTCCCTCAAGTCAAAATTAAACCAAACACTTACCTCAATTTCGTAGGCCACTCACTGCTCAAATATAGCTTTTCCTTTAGAATCTTGCTCTAACTTGCTCGAATCTAATCATAATTAACTCAATATCATCAATTAATGCTAAAGGAACTAACTTTATTGAAAACATAATTTTTCCTAAGTTTTCTATTAAAAGTGAAAATTCAACCCCGGGTCCGCTTGGTCTAAACTCGGGATTCGGACCAAATTACGTTTACTCATTCACCCACGAACCCAAATATACTATTAGTTTTGAAATCCGACCTTAATTCGATGTAAAAATTCGATTTTTACAAAATTCTCTAATTCTACCCAAACCCTCAGTTTTTACCATGAAAATTCTTAGTTTTTGACTTAAAAGTGATGAAAAACAATGAGTAATTGAAAGAGTAAAGTTTAGAATTGATTACCAACAACTTGGGGATGATATTTGGTGAAACAATTCGCTCCTAGGGCTGTGAGGTTCGAAATTATGAAGAAGAAGAAGTTTGCCCGATTTAAAAAAAAGGTATTTAAATAGTTGGCAAGGCCTTCTATGCTTTCGCATAGGGCCTGCCGCGATAGCATAGACCACCGGGGAGCTGACCTTCGCGTTCGCATAGGGGAGTATGCGTTTGCATAGGGTGATGGGCTCCCTCCTCCCCCAGGCCCAATAGCCTTATGCGTTCGCGTAGGTGGAGGGGTGTTCGCATAGCTTTTCCAAACGGAGCCTTCGCGAACGCAGCCTCATGGCCGCGTTCGCACAGTACAAAAAAAAGACCCCCTGAAGTTTACACTATGCAATTGCAAACCTAGATATGCGATCGCATAGTGCATGAAACCTGGGCACCAGAAACAGAACCTACAACAGTCTTTTTAAGTGCAAAAATATCCCGTGGCCTATCTATCGCGCCCCCTCTTTCCTCGCGGAGATCGGGTTTATGAAATTCAGTTGAGACAACTCTTTCCTTTTGGGAAAAGGGTTTGTGTTTTTTAGAGTGACCACCTAACGATTTTTAAAGGTGTGTTAGGACACCAAAGGGGTTCATTTACAACTACGTTGTTAACCAGAGATAGGGTAAGGGCTTGAAATTATCCTAAGGGGTAGGTTTTAGGCACTCCTCAGGATCCACAAGTGTGGTTCCCGGCCAAAAAACTTTTGTGAATTTGAGCAAGTATCAAATAGGCAATTAATGTTTAAACAAGTAAAGAGTTTTGAAAGACTCATAGTCTAAGCATACATGTGTTACAAAAAGTTTTGAAAATACTTAATATTTGAGCAAGGTTTTTTGAAAGAGTTATGATCTAAACATGCATATAAAGGATAGGGGGAGTCCTAGGTTGTTTGTCATATGGATCACATCAGTACAATACCCGATAATCACTCCTCAAAGAGGGGCTACACGTGGTATTAGCGTACTGGTCATCATATCCATATTCTACCCTTTCCCACCCCGTGAAGGTAATTAAAGCGAGTGTTGGTCACGAATTCTATTGCATGTTGTTACCCCTCCCTTCCTATTAGTCCCGGAGGAAATTAGAACATCCATACTATAAAGGATATTCTAGGAAGACCCTCAGGTTTAAAGGCAAAACACTAAGTGACAAACAAGAAACATATAGGACTGCAATTAAGGGGGATAAACATACAAACAGGGAAAGGCTCAAGTACCTCCACAGATAAGGCAAATAAGCAGCATGACTCAAATATAGTTAAAGTCTTTTGATTCAGATCCTAAAACATGGTATCTAAATGAAAATAACAAAGAGGCAGATTTGTTCATAACTCAAAGAGGAAGTCTTAATCAGGCTTGCCTACTGGTTTTAAACATGCTGACAGTTGAACACTAATCACAAAGGAAAGTTCTGGTTTTATTTTTTTATGGCTGATTACCTAAGACTTGCCTAGGCGTGTAGCAGTTGTATAGCTTTGTTAAAAGGGTTTCAGATTACCAATCCTAATAGCATGTGATTCTAAGTGCGTACAAAGGACTGATTGACAGTTTATCTAGAACACGGGAATGTTTCAGACATGTGTTTAGACTAAGTGTAGTTAAATGAGTATGATCCTATAACATGATGTCTAATGCAGAATGATGCATATGCAGTTGCTAAAACAGGATCTCTAAATGCACATAGAATCACAGCATTATGCACAGTTTCAGGAATAACATAGGTGATAGTATTTAATGTTGTTTACCTAGAAACAGGATTTCTAAGTGTGTAGGCATGATAAGACATGATTGCAGTTTTTGTTACCATTATTTATTCTAGGGCAGAC
Organism: Nicotiana paniculata; assembly: GCA_005239505.1. Lineage (NCBI taxonomy): Eukaryota > Viridiplantae > Streptophyta > Magnoliopsida > Solanales > Solanaceae > Nicotiana > Nicotiana paniculata. Next base: position 23,121 of record ML304261.1, read on the forward strand.
TTCTAAATGAAGCTTCAGGACACGTTTATATGAGCAAAATCACATAATAGCAATTTACTTAATTATTTGTCCTATAGGAAGGATCTCTAAGTGAGGGCAATGAATGATGACATGCTGAAAGGAAAATAGTATATATGAGCCTATGTAGCATGATATCTAATGCATGACATGTTGTACCTAAACATGGATGCTATTGCGCATAGAGAAAATAAACTTAGGAACATGGTCTCCACCCTTAATTATACTACAACATGCATATCACCCACCCATTTTCACTATCCGACCCCAGAGTTGTTTACAATTAATTATTATAGACCATGGGATATGAATTACACAACTGAAATAGAACAAAAATAAGAAGTTAACTACATGGAGCTTACAGAATAGGTCCAGATCTCCATGTACTCAATGCCAACTAATGTTTCACATCCTTTTCGTAACTCGGGTGTGTAAGAGTTCCCTAAGGACCTCAAGGGATCCCGGGCAGTGCTTACACCCAGATTTCATAGCCAAGATAGAGAGTAAGTGCAGTGTGGAATGGACAACCTTTGTGTGTCAAAATTCAGAGAGAGCTCAAGGGTCCCAAGGCAATGCTCACACAAAGGGGGAAGAACTTAATGATCTAAGAGTAGAGTGAGAGTGCTCGACATAGTTTTGAAAAGGTTAAGCAAGAAAACATTTTTGAAAAGGGTAAGTAAGAAAACAGTTTTGAAGAGGGTAACTTGATTGAAATAGTTTTATAACAAAGAAGTTTAACCACTAAAAGGGTAGGAACACCAACAAGTTCAACATCACACAAAGAACCAGGAATAGTCCAACAATCAAAAGAAGGGGTAATGGGATTTGAGGGACAAATACAGAGCATGTGAAGGCAAACATGTAGTAGGAAGTACACAATCAGAAGTTCCTAAGGATTCAGAGGATTGGGGGATACAGTAGGGTATAGGATTATACTAACATAACAGGACCAAATAGTTCAAGACAGTAGGATTTACCCTAATCAAACTAATATACCAAACATAGGCATGAAGATTCACATAGAACATGTATCAAGTACATAAAGACATGCTGGTTATGACAAATAGAGTATAACTTATCATGTAATGGAGTTCAGGATCCTAGTCATATGTTGAACAACAAAATAATAAGTAAAAGCAAATTAGAAACACAATGAATTGCAACAGTAGTAGAAACATGTTGGTTTGAGAACTGAAATCTGAATTAGAACATACCAGTGAAGTGAAGAAAGCAGTAACACAAACAGGAAGTAGGAGATGCACAATAGTTAGCCTTGGCTTGCAGCCAGCTAACTTAGAATAGTAGTAACTAGCATAGAAAAGAGAGAGAGCAGAGAGTTTTTAGTTGTGAGAGAGAGTTAAACATATTAGTTCGTGTTTTGTTAATGAAGAGTAGAGAGCATATATAGTTTGAAAGCAGGTAGAAAATAAGGTAAAGTCTGTAGTTAAGCAGTAAATAAAGGAATCAGGATTAATCATCAGAGAATCAAAGTCAGTACTCCCTTCAATTAAGGGGTCAATTTCAAACTGTAATGGACAGTGATTAAACAAGGAAAGAGAATCGTGTAAGAGTTGATTTTAACATATAAGAAGCAGCATAAGTATAGAGCATGTAAGCAAGGCCAAATTCAGAATGTTCTAATTAAGGAAAGGTTTGAGAATCAATTTAACGACCTAGAATAAGGCAGGAAATAATTTAATTCTGGAAACTAGTAGGAGAACCCTCGAGTGAGGTTTGAATTACAGGAAATCATCATTAATCAGAAAAAGTATCACACATTTAAGGAAATACTCAAAAGCAGTGGAGAACAAAATCAGTGAAATGTCAATCATAGAGATTCATGGATTCACAAATAGAAAGTATTATTGATTTAGGAGAAATTAGCACAAATTATGAGAACAAACGGAAATAAACTCATAATCAGCAAAAAATCAGAAACCCTAAGAAGCCGTGTGGGGTAAAATCATAAAAATTAGGGATTCATATAGAGAATAGTTCAAATAAACAGAATAATCATGATATAGGCAAGAATGATCAAAATCAGAAACCCTAACACGCAAACATAGGGTAAAAATCACAGGATGTTCATGAGAAACAAACACATATGCAGTTTAATTGAACATATACTCAAAGACAGACTCTGAATCATAGATTAAACCAAGATACTTAGGGCTTTAATCATAATAACTTAGATAAAAAGAGAAACTCAAATAAATCTTAAACATAATGAAAAATCATAAGGTAATACTTAAAATATGAAGGAAAATCGCTTTTGAAAAGAGATTCAAAAACCCTAGTCTTGGAGATGAAGAGTCACTTTATAAAAATCGGAAAAACCTTTGAGAACCCCAAGAATAGCTCATAATAAGCCAAGATCTGTCACAGATCTAAGAGAATCAGAGACTGACAGTTAGGGTTTCATACAGACAACCCAAAGAGAAGGAGAAACGGCTTAAGAACCACTGGTTCTAGCTGGAGATAAGGGAATCTTACTCGGACGGCCGGAGAATGGCATGAGAGGTCATGGGAGATGAGTGAGCCGCCTCTAGTTCACTTGAGGGCTTCAAGAGCGGTGACACGCGTTTAAGAAGGGAGCCATGAGGCTGGGGTGGTGAAACCACCATAATTTCCGGCAAGGCGACGACTGGAGAAGAGGGGATAGGTTTAGCAGAAGGAGTCGACAAGAGAGTTGAGAGAGATGAGAGGAGAGGACGGCGGAGTGTAACGATAGAATGAGAGGGGGAAATGAGGGTTTGGGGTAGGTCGTTTAGGATTAATTAAGGAAATGGGTAGCTTAAACATAATCAAAATGATCAACGGACAGGATTTAAGAGGACCTGGGCCGGGTTAGGTAGAGGTTTGGGCTTGGGTCATTTTAATTGGGGTTTGAGCTGGTTTTAGTAGGTTAGAATTGAAATAAAAAATAGCTATTTGTTAAATACCCCATAAAAAATAGATAAATAATTTATAAAAATAGCTGATAATTATAAAAATAAAATTGATGCTTAATAAATTAAATTAACATGATTAATTAGTATTTAAAATATAAAATGACTAATTATTGAGCCAAAATAGCATAAAATATATGATTAGGCTATAATTGCAAAGTTATTGCAATTATAGCCAAAGAGTACCAATCTGGATAATTGTAAAATAATTTGGTCTCAATAGGATTAAAAATAATATATTAAGTCAAGACATGCTTTTGAAATTGTTTGTAATGCAATTTTGTAATTAATTATTAGAAATAAAATACTGGGTAAATTAAAATAAATTAATAAAAATATGGGAAAATTATAGAAAAATGCCAATTGCTATGAAAGCATATTTTGAAGGTATATATGCAACTTAGAAATAATTTAAGGGAAAAATTGGGTATCAACAGCTGTCCCTCTTTACCCGGGAAGGGTGAAAGAGTTGTCGGGTAAAGATATGATGGCCAATTTTGACCGAGTGAAATGGTTTGGAGAGATTCCGGCGGCACCCTGGTTTCTGATTTGCCTACATATCCCTAGTTTTACAGGAATCAGGTCGTATGTAGTTCAGGAGTCATCGGCGAAGTATACCGATGAAGTTTTACAAGAACGGACGCAAAGTATAGGGTTAGTTGCACAAACGCCTTACAGGGTTGTTAGGAGAACTGGAGCGGGACCGCTCCTGCCGGTATGGCGGTTTGCTCGCCGGATTACCTGTAAATAAATAATACAAGCATATATTGTGCGTAATTTAAACATGATGCAAATTCCCGTTGGACCATGAATGATGTCTTCGGACGGTTAAGGATGATGTCCTCAGACCATGACGTCCTAGGCTATGAATTGCTTGATGCAGGATTCGCAGGGCTTGAAAATGATGTTCTCGGGCCATGAGGATGGTGCCTCCGAACCATGATGCCTTTGAATAATGATATCCAGAGGTTGAAAGAAATCCTCAGGCCATGGCATGGTGTTCTCGGGCCATGAGGATGGTGCCTCCGAACCATGATGCCTTTGAATAATGATATCCAGAGGTTGAAAGAAATCCTCAGGCCATGGCATGGTGTTCTCGGGCCATGAAAATGGTGCCTCCGAACGATGACGCCTTTGGATGAGTTGGCGATATTTCAGCCCATGAAAATGCAATAGAATGATGCTGACGAGACAGAGCTTAGTCTTGCGAATAAAAGGGCAGAGCTTAGCCCGAAAGTAAAGCGAAGTAAATAGTGCTTGAGACATCGGTTAGTCTCGAAAGGTAAATTGGAGGCAGAGCTTAGCCTTGGAAGGTAGAATGGTAGCCTTATGCAAAGATGCAAATGCAGATGGAGACAACGTTTAGCCTCGGAAGGCAGAATGGTAGCCTTATGCAAAGATGCAAATGCAGATGGAGACATTGTTTAGTCTCGGAAGGAAGAATGGTAGCCTTATGCAATGATGTAGATGGAGGTAGAGCTTAACCTCGGAAGGTAGAATAGTATCCTTATACAAAGATGCAAATGCATATGGAAACAACGTTTAGTCTCTGAAGGCAGAATGGTAACCTTATGCAATGATGTAGATGGAGGTAGAGCTTAACCTCGGAAGGCAGAATGGTAGCCTTATGCAATGATGTAGATGGAGGTAGAGCTTAACCTCGGAAGGCAGAATGGTAACCTTATACAAAGATGCAAATGCAGATGGAGACAACGTTTAGTCTCGGAAGGCAGAATGGTAGCCTTATGCAATGATGTAGATGGAGGTAGAGCTTAACCTCGGAAGGCAGAATGGTAGCCTTATGCAAAGATGGAAATGCAGATGGAGACGGGTTTAGTCTCGGAAGGCAGAATGGTATCCTTATGCAATGATGTAGATGGAGATAGAGCTTAACCTCGGAAGGCAGAATGGTAGCCTTATACAAAGATTCAAATGCAGATGGAGACAACGTTTAGTCTCGGAAGATAGAATGGTAGCCTTATAAAATGATGTAGATGGAGGTAGAGCTTAACATCGGAAGGCAGAATGGTAGCCTTATGCAAGAAATAAAATGACAGTAGGAATTCTTAACTGGTGATGAATTGCGGCATTGTGATTATTGAGAGTATTCTGACTGCGGAGCATTGAGGCATGTGCGAACATCGTCAAGTGTAGCAATTTTGAGAGTCGTATTTTGGACAATGTTTGTCCCCTGGGCAGACAGTTCGTTTAGGGATTTTGCAACCTTAGTGCCTGCAACCAAAGAAAGATCGTGAGTTCTATAAATGAGGGGGTTAGTTCGTATCCCCGCTGCTTTTCTTGACTTGCTGGGCTCGATCTGATGATACTGTCTATATTATTGGGGTAGCGTTGCTAAACAAAGTTGTTTTAAAAACAAACATGCATGATTTTGTAAAAGCATAATGTATGATTAAAAAAAAGTTGGGATGAACCGACGACCGTGACACAGCTCGGGACTGTTGCTCGTGCGACGATTGGCTGAACTTGCTTCAAAATTTTGAGGGCCCTCCTCAAAATTCTGCCCCAGTTTCCAATTGTGGGGAAAAATGAAATTTTTATTAAATTGTCCGAACCCATAGGGCTGCCTACGTATCCCCTCTTAAACGGGAATCAGGTCAGGCGTAGTTCAATTTACATCCTTGAGAAAGCATAAAGATTACACATAGTAGCATTTGATTGCATCTGAATTGATTGGCTTTGGCCAGACTTCTTCGTCCATTTCTGCGAGTATAAGTGCTCCTCCAGTCAGTACCCGTTGAACAATGTACGGACCCTACCAGTTGGGAGAGAACTTCCCTTTGGCTTCGTCTTGATGTGGAAAGATCTTCTTCAGCACCAGCTACCCCGGTGTGAACTGTCTAGGCTTGACTCTCTTGTTGAAGGCTCGAGTCATTCTGTTCTGATAGAGTTGACCATGACAGACTGCATTCATTCTCTTTCCATCTATGAGGGCTAGTTGTTCATAACGGCTCTTTACCCATTATGCGTCGCTGAGCTCAGCTTCTTGTATAATTCTTAGAGATGGAATCTCAACTTCGGCAGGAATAACAGCCTCAGTACCATAAACTAGCATATAGGGAGTTGCCCATGTTGAGGTGCGAACTGTGGTGCGATATCCCAATAAGGCAAATGATAACTTCTCGTGCCACTGTTTGTGCCTTTATATCATCTTTCTTAGTATCTTCTTGATGTTTTTGTTGGCGGCTTCTACAACTCCATTAATCTGAGGTCTGTAAGCTGTGGAATTCTTATGTTTGATCAAGTCACTGTTGAGATTGGAACCATTGTTGGTTATGATTGACTCAGGAATCCCGAATCGATAAAAAATACGATCGCGGACAAAGTCTGCCACGACTTTCTTAGTCAATGCTTTGTAGGATGCTGCTTCAACCCATTTGGTGAAATAGTAGATGGCTACCAGAATAAACTTGTGTCCGTTGGAGGCGGCAGGCTCGATTGGTCCAATAACGTCCATGCCCCAGGCGGCGAACGGCCATGGTGAGCTTGTTGCGTTGAGCTCGTTTGGAGGTATCTTTATCATATATGCGTGTATTTGACAACGGTGGCATTTTCGGACATACTGGATGCAATATGTTTCCATAGTCATCCAAAAGTAACCAGTTCGGAGTATCTTCTTTGACAGAACAAAACCGTTCATATGTGGGCCACAAGTCCCAGCATGAATCTCCTCTAGAAGCTTGGATGCTTCTTTTGCATCGACACAACGTAATAATACCAAATCGGGAGTCCTCCTTAGGATTCCTCTCCTGTGAAAGAAGTTGTTGGATAGTCTTCCAAGTGTGCATTTTTGAGTGGGATTCGCAAGATCTGGGTAATCTCCTTTTGCCGAATACTCCTTGATGTCATGAAACCAAGGATTTTTGTCTGCTTCCTCTTCGACATGGGCAAAATAAGCTGGCTGATTATGTATCTTTACGGAAATAGGATCAATGAAATTCTTGTCCGGGTGTTGGATCATTAAGGACAAAATAGCCAATGCATCGGCGAACTCATTCTGGATTCTGGGGACATGCCGAAATTCTATCTTCGTGAACCTCTTTCTTAATTCTTGTATGTGGTGCAGATACGGCAGTATCTTGGAATTCTTGGAAGCCCACTCTCCTTGTACCTGATGTACCAGCAAATCTGAGTCACCAATCACTAACAGCTCCTGGACGTTCATGTCAATGGCCATGTTAAGCCCTAAGATACAAGTATAATACTCTGCTATTATTGGTGCAGGGGAATCTGAGTTTGGCAAATACCGGATAATGTTGACCGGTTTCTGATATTAGGACTGCTCCAATGCCAATTCCCTTGAAGTTCGATGCTCCATCGAAGAACATTCTCCAACCGTCATAGGATTCTGCAATGTCTTCTCCTATGAATGATACCTCTTCATCAGGAAAATACATTTTTGGAGGTTCGTATTCTCCATCTACAGGGTTCTCAGCAAGATGGTCTGCCAGTGCTTGTCCCTTGACTGCTTTCTGAGTCACATAGATAATATCGAACTCACTCAGCAGGATTTGCCACTTGGCTAGCTTGCCAGTGGGCATGGGCTTCTGAAAGATGTACTTCAATGGATCCATTCTCGATATGAGATACGTTGTGTAGGCACAGAAGTAATGCCTCATCTTCTGAGCTACCTAAGTCAAAGCACAACAAGTGCGTTCCAATAGAGAATATTTGGCCTCGTACGAAGTGAACTTCTTGTTGAGATAATAAATTGCTTGCTCCTTTCTTCCTGTTTCATCGTGCTGCCCCAGAACGCAACCGAACGCTCTATCTAAAACTGCAAGGTAGAGTAACAGAGGTCTACCTGGTACAAGCGGTACCAAGACTGGTGGTGTTGACAGGTATGCCTTGATTTTGCCGAAAGCCTTTTGACAATCATCGGTCCACTTTGTTGCGGCGTCCTTCTTCAACATCTTGAAGATCGGCTCACAGATAACTATAGACTGTGTTATGAATCGGCTGATGTAATTAAGTCTCCCCAAGAAACTCATCACATCTTTCTTGTTCCTTGGCGGTGGTAGTTATTGAATGGCTTTGACCTTTGACGGATCCAATTCTATCCCTCGGCGGCTGACAATGAACCCGAGCAACTTTCCAGCAGGAACCCCGAATGCACACTTCGCGGGGTTCAGCTTCAGATTGTATTTCTGCAAACTTTTGAAGAACTTCCTCAAATCTTCTATGTGGTTAGTGGATTTCCTAGACTTGATAATAACATCATCCACGTATACCTCGATCACCTTATGAATCATGTCGTGGAAGATAGTGGTCATAGCCCTCATGTAGGTGTCCCCTGCATTCTTCAGGCCGAATGGCATCATCTTGTAACAGTACACTCCCCACGGCGTAATGAAAGTCGTTTTCTCAGCATCTTCCTCATCTATCCAGATCTGATGATAACCAGCGAAGCAATCCACGAATGATTGTAGTTCATGCTTGGCGCAATTGTCAATCAGGATATGTATATTTGGCAAAGGGAAGTCGTCTTTCGGACTAGCCCGGTTGAGATCCCGGTAGTCGACACAGACTCTGACCTTCCCATCCTTCTTTGGTACCAGCACAGTGTTGGCTAACCATGTCAGGTACTCAACTACTCTGAGAACCTTGACGTTGATCTGCTTGGTGACTTCTTTTTTTATTTTCAAACTCATGTCGGGTTTGAACTTCCTGAGCTTTTGTTTTACCGGCGGACACATTGGATTTGTTGGCAATTTGTGAGCCACAATAGACGTACTTAGACCAGTCATGTCGTCGTACGACCAGGCGAATATGTCCTCATACTCCTTTAGAAATTTTGCGTATTCTTTCTTTTCTGACGGCGACAAATGAATACTGATTCGTGTTTCCTTGATGTTTTCTGAATCTCCCAGGTTGATGATTTCAGTCTCGTCCAGGTTGGACTTAAGTATGGTCTCAAAATTCTCAACTTCTTTGACAATCTCGTCAGGTATGTCATCTTCTTCTGAATCCACGTCCGTTTTCTGCGTTGTCTCGTTGCATGTCACAGTCATCGGTTCATCAAGACAGGTAAGGGTAATGTTGTATAGGTAAAGTAATGAGAGAAAAAAGGATGGAAATAAATATTGATTCATAGAAAATCTTAAAAATGCTTTTGATAAATTGAACGATTGTTTTGAACATATAAGATCTTATTGCAGGAATTAAAATGCGAAAAAGGAAATCATTTTGTAAAGAAAAACAATGAATAACACTCGTTTTAGCCCTGCTACCCCGAGGCTCGTCGGGCTTTGGTTGTCCTGACAGTCCAAGTCTTGAGGTACGTCCCTCTGCTCATAGCCTGTATGGAAGGGCCTTCCTCCCCCTCCTCCTCGAGAATAACACAACAGTCCTATCACTGTCCTCCATAAGGGTGTGCAATCGAATCGGTTTATCGATAAATCGAATCGATTATTTGTTATCGATTTATCGATTTCAATTTCGATTCCGAAATTTTCTTTATCGAGTTATCGATTTTGATTTCGATTTTGTCCACTTCGCTTATCGACTTATCGATAAATCGATAAGATATACTAAAAAGACAACTATACCCTTATTCTATAATACTCCTTATTCTATAATACCCCTAACTTATTATTTTCGTTTTTCACTTTCCTTTACCCTAACAAAAATAGAATATAGACGTCCAGCCAGTACTCAGTCATCCAGAAGCCCAGAAGCCAGAAGCCCAGAACCCTATTTTCCTCCCTAATCCCTAATTCCTCCTCTTCAAGAC